>CM022674.1:965610-983110 GCA_012295275.1 Chrysomallon squamiferum | reverse complement strand
TTCTCATGAACAAACGCAATAAAAGCTTAAAATGATATGTAGTAATATGAAGCTACTATTGCTACTACTACTACTACTACTACTACTACTACTGCTGCTACTGCTATTCTTGCTATTCTTGCTACATCTACTACTACCATTACTACTGCTATTATATACATTATATACATTACGTTTTATATATATAATACAATGGTAAAATGACATGCAATGTTATTGCAGGTAGTAAAATTACAGTATGTCCTGATCACGTGACTGAATGCAGATTCAACACGTACTTACGTAATCTGCTGTTCGTAACACGAAACGAAGCTGAATATTAATAATTAAGATTAATTTTATAATTAAAAGCAGAAAGTGGATGCATGAAGCAGTAGCGACGGCTTATTTATACACAGCGTCATAGTGCAAACACTTATGACGTCATAATGGCATGACGTTTTAACCTGCCTTGTTAACATAAATAGCGATTCTATTTTTGTTCTGTTATAAGGTAAGACAATACTACGATTACTACTTGCTACTACTACTACTACTACTACCACTACTACTACTACTACTACTACTACTACTACTACTATTAGCAGTTTTACTCTTTCTATTACTGATTGCCTGTGATATAATGTCACATTACTGTATACAACTGTTATGTTATATTATTATTATCATCATCATCATCATTATTTGTATTTTTTATTATTTTCTTTTATGATAATGAACAGATTTTTTGCTTGTATTTATTTAACACTGCACCACTTCGCTTAACGAGTTCTTACTCCAAACACAAACAGTAATATTACTTCGTCATTATTGATTCTCATTCTTATTTCTGGCCAACTGAACTGTCATAGACATAGTGATGTGTTTGCTTACATAGCTGTGTCGCTGGTTTTACTGTATATCAGTGTATGCGGCAGTGAAAGGTGGTGTAGAAAATCACATAAATTTAATTTCAGTTGTTTTTGTGTTGACATGTTTTCACAACACACAGCCTTATTATTCACATTCTGAAAATATCACTGAATTTCGAACCAGAAATAAATAAATAAATAAATAAATAAATAGGCAAGCGAAGAAATAAACAAACAAAAACAAACAAATAAATAAATAAATAAATAAATAAATAAATAAAAATGATTGAATGAATGAATGAGTAAGCAAAAATGAATAAACAAATAAATACAGGATCTAATCATTTCTTCTTCATTCTTTCACTCCATTCCACTCCTCCTATTTTCTCTTCCTTTTTCTTTTGTATCTTACTGAAAAATTTACTCTCTCTCTCTTCTTCTCTCTCTCTCTCTCTCTCTTTCTCTCTCTCCTCTCTTTCTCTCTCTCTCTCTCTCTCTCTCTCTCTTCTCTGAAAAATCTCTCTCTCTCTCTCTCTCTCTCTCTCTCTCTCTCTCTCTCTCTCTCTCTCTCTCTCTCTCTCTCTCTCTCTCTCTCTCTCTCTCTCTCTCTCTCTCTCTCTCTCTCTCTCTCTCTCTCTCTCTCTCTCTCTCTCTCTCTCTCTCTCTCTCTGTGTGTGTGTGTGTTTAAAACACATATTATTATAAATCATCATCAGAAAACAAACGTTTAAAAAAAAACACACCACTAAATCAAACATTTAAAAACAAAAATTTAATATCTGTGAAAGACATAGGTATATTCAGGACATTGTACAATTAATTACACGTTGACGTAAATAATAGTGGTTATTCTTAAAGAGTAAACCTTCTACGAATCCGAGCAAGAGATTACCAAATCTCAGATTTATTCAAAACATTCAGATAAATCATGTAATACGATCCTTAAACCAATTATTTTATAGTGCCATTATCATTAAAGTGAAATTCAATGAACATCATATTATATATAAATGAAGTGCGTATGTGCGTGTATGTAAATATATATATTTATATATATTATATTATACATATGGATAGATAGATAGACAGATGGATGGATGGATTGATAAATACATATACACACACATACATAAACATACATACATCCACACTTCATTTGTATAAACATATGTGTATGTGTGTGTATGTGTGTTTATATATACACAGTCACGCATATATACAATAATATACACACATAAACATACACATACACTGATACACACACTCACACACACACACACACACACACACAATTTTCATCCTCTATTTGTTCCACACACCAGATGTAAAAAATGCACTTTTTTTTCTTTTCTTTTTTTATCCTGTTGTAAAATAGAAAACAACAGATCTACAGAGGAATGTGACCTAGCGTGTATTAATTTCATTTTATCTTACTTAAGTTAGTCAGTGAAAAAAAGATCACGTGATTTCTACTCATGTTCTGATTGGTCACGGTTTGTGCTACATTTTTTTATTTATTTTTTTTATTTGAAATTGATATTTTGACAAAAATTTAAACTAAAATGAGGAAACATGATTTTTTATTTTTTTTATTCGTTTGTTTTTAAAATGTATATATGTGTTCCGACTTCAAACAATATTCACTTTTAAAAAAAATATCATTGAAAATTAAAAAAGCAAAATGGTTGATGTGAATGAAAGGCGTTAGTGAGTCACCATCAGTGTTTGTCAGAAAGCTTTACATCATTATTATTATTATTATTTATATATATATTTAAAAAAAAAAATATTATTTAGTTTTATTTATTTATTTTATTTTATTTTATTTTATTTTATTTTATTTTTTTTTTTTTTTTTTATTTTATTTTATTTATTTTTTTATTTATTTAGTTATTATTTTATTTATTTATTAATTTAATTTATTTATTTATTTATTTATTTATTTTATTTATTTATTTATTTAACTATTTATTTATTTATTTATTTATTTATTTATTTATTTATTTATTTATTTATTTTATTTATTTTATTTCATTTTATTATATTTCGTTTCATTTCATTTTATATTACTTTATTTTGTACATATATATGTTTTTAATAAATGTATGTGAACTGTACTGGTGTCTTTCCCTGATAAAATGGACGCCATTTTCTTAACGTCTGCATCCGACTCTTGCGTTCTGTTTACAGGAATCTTTGGCTAATTATCCAGTTCCTCTAGCATCAAGGACGATTCTTCTTCTGTTTTTCCCTTCACAGACTCCGAATCAGAGGCAGAAAACAGGACTATTGTAAGATATATAGTCACACCTGTAAGTAAGTAAATAATAGAATAAATTATAAAACAAATAATGAAATGTATAAAGAATTAAATAATGAAGTAAATGAAAGAAAAAATAGATAGATAATGAAGTAAATGAATAAATAAATAGATACATAATGAAATGAACAAAGAATAAATTATGAAATAAATGAATGAATAAGTAAGTAAAACAACAAATATATTCTTATATAAGGAAAAAAGGAAGTACATAAACAAACAAATAAATAAATAAATAAATAAATTCATATTAATGATTTAAAAGAAATAACGCCAGCAGGTATCACCTCTATTTCAGTTTTATGTCTTACGTCTATTTATAAATATCCTGATCGTACTTGTGTATGTGTGTTTGCGTGAGTAATATTAGGATACCTATTGATAAAGACACTTCTTTTAGTACATCGTGATCATCACAAAGATGTAGGGTATTCATGAGTAAAAGATAACTGTTGCATATAACCAGTGATAACAATAAAAAACCATGTTTATTAGATAACATGCGACAGACTTAGAGAGAGAGACACAGAGAGAGAAAGAGAGAGAGAGACAGACAGAGAGATAGAGGGTAAGACAGATTGAGAAAGAGAAATACAGAGAGACAGGGAGAGAGTGAATAAAAGAAAAAGAGACAGAGAGAGAGACAGATCATAATATATAATGATAAAGCTTAAGATCAAATATATATTCTGACGTAAAGCATTTACGATTATCGTAGAGTGTGATGCAGTGTAATACTGTACAGTACCTGATGACACAAGGATAATGAAACCAATAATTCCACTGACTGTTGCTCCCGCACATAACAGAGCTGCATTGAGAAAGGTGCTCAAAACCGGAAGGAACGGAACAAATGGGACCTATGGTGAAAAAGAAAATAATAAAAAGGTAAAGAATTAAATGTTTTATTTCAAACGTCAGAGCATTAACTGTAAAAATAAAATAGGAAACAATGGAACTTTTGTACTTCGACAGATGTATACTAAGGGTAAGAAATATTAATTAAAATGTACGTATAATATAAATATGACTATATTTATATGCAGAAATACAGGATAAAATAGGGAGAGAGAGAGAGAGAGAGAGAGAGAGAGAGAGAGAGAGAGAGAGAGAGAGAGAGAGAGAGAGAGAGAGAGAGAGAGAGAGAGAGAGAGACAGACAGGTAGATTGATAGATAGACAGAACTGAAGAATAGAGAATGAGAAAGATAGGAACAGAAAGAACGCAGATAAATTATAAATAAATAAATAAATATTAGTCGATCAATCAATCAATCAGTTTGCAAATACTAAATTTTTAAAAATAATAATAAGAAGAAAGCAAAATAAAAATATGTTTTCTGTCGTCTTTTGTTGTTGTTTTTTTTGTTTCACGAACCTTGAATCCTGTATGTTTAGGTTTGTGACACTTCATGCGTAAGAGAGTCGTAAGGAAAACAATGAGAGAACACAAAACAGTGACAGTGAAAATGGCGAGCCAGGAACCTCTAGCTACGTCATCGAAACCTTTGACGAGCTGAAGCGCTAGCGTGAAACACGTGACGACGACGAAGACCAAAACACCAGGAATCGTCATCTTGTCAACCAGGAACAAGCACAGGCTTCTGTCGGCGGAATCGAGCGGACTGAAGTCACCGTTCTTTTCCGCCTCGTAGAACAGTCCGATCCTCTCCCCTCCTGAAAGACTCGAGTTCGCCTCCGTCAGCCTCTCCTGAAAATCGTCGACGACGTCCGGTGATAACGTTGTTGTCGTCGTCGTCGTGTCGGGCTCCTCGCAGCGTTTGAGAATCACCAGCGACCCCGTGATCATGTTTCCGATGAGCATTCCGATGATGTTGAACGACACCATGTGTTTTATTTCGAACATCAGAGCGCTGACTGCGATCAGAAACCCGAACGTAACGATCGCCAGCAGCGGGACTTTGGTCCTCCGACTGACGTAGAGGAAAGGAGAGAAGAACAGTCCGTCGGACGCCAGGACGTACACCTGCCTGGACACGTAGAACAGGTTGACCATCACCAAATTGCTGAACCCCAGAACCGGTCCCAGAGACACGATGAACGTCGCCCAGTGGATGTTTCGAGATTCGAAGGCCACGGGAAGCGGGGCCGTGGTGTCGATCTCCCAGTACGGGACCAGCATGACGATGGCACACGACGTGCCCGCGTACAGCAGCGTCACCAGAAACATCTCCAAGAAGATCGCTTTGGGAATCGATGTCGACGGAGTCTTCGCTTCCTCGGCCGACATGCAGACGGTCTCGAAGCCGGAATAGGCGTAGAAACACGCCGACGTGCCGGACAGAACTCCGGCGAAGCCGAACGGCAGGAATCCTCCGTGGTCGACGTTGGCGATGTTGGAGATGTCGCCGTAGACGAATCCCATCAGCGTGACGAACACCAGCACGGACGATATCACCACCGCCAGCACGGTCGTCAGCGTGGCGGACGTGCGCACGCCAAGGGAGATAACTCCAATGATGAGCAGCTCGAAGAAGAAGGCGAGGAAGTCGAGGCTCTCGCTGAACGGGGGACCGAGGCTGACCTGACCCAGGTACTCGTCTGTTGTCACGTGCACGGCGTTGTTGAAGAGCGAGTCGAGGTAACCGCTCCAGGCTCTGGCGGTTATTGCACCCCCAGTGAGAGAAACTGAAAAACAACAACAGAGATGATGAGTAGTGCCGTGCATGTACACGTTTTTATTGATTTATTTATTTATTGATCGAAATGCTCCTTAACGTTAACTCATATACATACAACAGATTGTGCACTCATAGACTCACACATACACACACACACACACACACATACATACATATATATATATTTATATATATGTATTAATCTAAAAATATCGACGCCGTTTTCATTTTCTGACAGCGCCATTCAGGAAGATTGAGGATAAAACAGATTGTTTTGTGGGCGTCAGTATAAAACACTGACACCGTTTTTCTTTTTTTTTTTTTTTTTTTTTAACATTTTTATTTATGTATTTATTTATTTTTAATGTCATTTAATTTTATATCTAGTCAGGAAAATTGAAATTAAATATTTTCCCACATTTATTTCAAAAAAAAAAAAATGTTAATAATATTATTATCATAATGAAGAAAAAAAAAGTAGAAGAAGAAGAAGAAGAAGAAGAAGAAGAAGAAGAAGAAGAAGAAGAAGAAGAAGAAGAAGAACAGCAGGAACAATAATACAAGAACAGCAGGAACAATAATAATAAATAATAATAATAATACCAATAATAATAATAATAATAATAATAATAATAATAACAACGACACTAATATTAACATCGAGAAAAATAACAGCAACAACAACAACAAGAACAGGAACAACGACAACAACAACAACAAAAACAACAACAACAACAATACTACTAGTACTACTACTACTACTACTACTACTACTACTACTACTACTACTACTAATACTACTACTACTACTACTACTACTACTACTACTACTACTACTACTACTACTACTATTACAGTGGTAATAACTACTACAATAACGATGGTAATAACACAAAGAAAGAAGTGGACTCTTACTGGTGATGTTGATCCAGCCTATCTGGAAGGCGAGAATCTCGCAGGCACTCTCGTACACGTAGGTGTACAGCGCACCCGTCTTGGGTACCCGGGCTCCAAACTCGGCGTAGCACACAGCGTTGGCAAGCGTGACGACACCGGCGAACAGAAACGACAACAGCACCCCAGGACCTGAAACAGCAATCAGACAGTCAGCGGACGTTTATTTCCCGTTCCAGACAACTCTGCGCGATTCGCTATTAATGAATATGGTATGTGTAACAGGTGAACAATTTTGATTTTAAATAAAATGTATATATGTATAATGTATGTATGTATGTACCTATGTATGTATGAATGTATGTATGTATGTATGTATACGTATGTGTGCATATGTATGAATGTGTGGCCAGTACTGCATAAAGAACATGCTTTTATTTTTTTTTATTTTTTTTTTGTCACACTGCCATATCTCTAAAGTCTAACCAGTCCATGTATTTTTTGTATCACATTTCCATAATTAACCACATTTCCATGTGATCATATTTTACTAACCTATGTTTTCATTCATCTCAAATCATATTAACACTTCGTATTTTCATTTTCTATTCCCATGCCTCATTAACTTGCGTGTCCTTTGGCTGCAACCCCATTACAACCTACACGTGTACTGACTGTCACGCCATACAAACCTACATACCCAACATACTGACCTAGTTATTCTTTAGGCAGAATAACACACTAACCTGCATATTTTTAGGCCCCAGCTTGCTAATCTGCGTATATTTCAGTTCTTTGCACATGCTAACATGCGCATTCTTTTGCTCTGTTGAAGTACTGAACTGCATATTTGCCCTGTTGACCTACTAAACTGTATGTTCTTTGGTTCTGTTGACGTACCACCCTACGTATTGTTTTGTCCTGTTGATGTACGAAACTGCATTTTCTTTGGCTGTGTTGAGATACTAGTGATGCAATTTAACTCTAGTGATGCAATTTAATTTTATATTCTCCCGCTCTGTCGACATACAAACCTATCTGCCTTATTTTGCTCTGTTGACGTAATAATGTACCTATTTCTTTCTTTTTTTTTTTTTTTTTTTTATCGAAATTTCCTACTCACCTGCGTATTCTTTGGCCGCGATTCCAGCAAGAAGATAAATCCCTACACCGACAGTGGAACCAACACCGACGAAAGTGAGCTGACACGTCGTCAAACATCGGTGAAGATCGGTGGCATGATCGTTCTGCAGAATCGTCTTTTTCCGTAACGCCCGAGTCCTGAGTTTTGCCAGAAACGATGGCCAGTTCATGGCAGACGTTCAGCGGTCTCACGTGACACTTCCAGATTTCCAGATCGAGGTTAGTATGTCCGTTTGTTATCCTTACCAGCAGAACGCCATGTCATCTATATAGTGATAACAAAAACAAATAATATATATATATACACACACATACAAACAGATATATACATTTACATGGTCTATTGTTATTCAGTAGATGGAGTTTGATAACATTGTGTTAATATATGGATTTTTTTGTAAACATGAAAAAACGAGAGGCGACTGAATGAGAGAGAATGAATCAGAGCGAGAGAGAGAGAGACAGAGAGAGAGAGAAAGAGAGAGAGAGACGAAGTAGAGAGAGAGAGAAAGAGAGAGAGAGAGAGAGAGAGAGAGAGAGAGAGAGAGAGAGAGAGAGAGAGAGAGAGAGAGAGAGAGAGAGAGAGAGAGAGAGAGAGAGAGAGAGAGAGTCAGCGAACTGAAAGACAGGTAGATAAAAAGATAACACAGACATACAATCAAACAGACAGAGAGAAAAGGAGTAAAGACAGAAATGAATGAGAGCGAGAGAAAGAGCAAGATAAAAAAATTAAAAATAAAACAAAAATAAAAAGCGAAGACTACACTTACACGATCCATTAACACATCTGTAACACTAATACACGAAACTATAAATCTACGAACTATAAAACTGAATACGTACATAAACGCTGAACCATTTTTTTCTTCTGTTTTAAAAAAAAAAAAAATCTATTTAATCTGCAAACATTAGTAGTACATGCTGTCAAACTTGGAGCGATGGCTAGTGAGGCCGATCTTGGAAATTAACTATCGATTCTGACTGCCACGCACATCTGTTGCACACAAGTTACTCGATACCTCGTTCAACTTCTGCATCTGTTTCCATGAGATGATGCATGCTTTATTAACTGACTGTTATACCACAGATCAGCGTATTTTGTATTTTGTTAATTAATCGTAAATAATCATTGTTTTATGTCAGGCATGTAATATTATTCTCTTGTATGTTAATAGTAAATGTTAAAGCCCGACTTGAGATATAAAAATCAATATCAGATAAACGCACTGAAAAATGATGGACTTTTTAATAATAATAACGATGATGATGATGATAGTAGTAGTAGTAGTTGTTGTTGTAGTGGTAGTAGTAGTAGTAGTAGTAGTAGTAGTAGTAATATTTTTTATTTTTTTATTTCTTATTTCTTTCTTTCTTTCTTTCTTTCTTTCTTTCTTTCTCTATTCATTCCTTTATTCACTCACTCATTTATTTATATATATATTTATTTATTTATTTATCTGTTTGTTTATTGACTTAATTTTATTTCACTTATTACTTTGCTTTATTTCACACACATTATTTTTTTTCTTTTAAATTTATTTTCTCACATGAATTTCATTTTTTTACCGGAGTTGCACCATATGACTATTGTTCAGCTAAGAAGCCATTTATGACGATAAAAGAAACCTCTACTTAATTCATTCTTATAAACAGAGCTCATACGTAGTTAACAATGACAAAGCAAACTCGCTGTTGACAAGCAAACAGTAGCAATAATAAAATCAAAGAAAACAACAGCTAACAGTGGGACTTTTGTACTTCGACTGGTGTATAGAAAGGGAAATAAATATTATTTAGAATGTACATGTATATCAAATATGCCTATATTTATTTGCAGAAACACAGAAAAAAATAGAGAGAGAGAGAGAGAGAGAGAGAGAGAGAGAGAGAGAGAGAGAGAGAGAGAGAGAGAGAGAGAGAGAGAGAGATTCCTACAGTGAAAAAAAAAAAAAATAATAATAATAAAAAATAATATAAAATAAAAAAAAAACATAATAAAATAAATACCCTTAACAGTAGAAGCGAGGATTGAACCAGTGGCCTAGCAGACACCAGATGACCGGTCTATCAGTGGACGTACAAACACTCGACTGCGGGCTTGTAACAACAGCTGTACTCATAATTATCAAAACCTGCTGACTTTCTACCGTTACGATAATTACCGACGTTAATCGACTTTCTTACAAACAAACGACAGAAAGCATTGAATACCGTACAACACAAATAAACAGTTTAGACACGACTCCATAATCCCAAAATGGCCGTAATAACTCTCCTCTGCATTAGAACCACCTGTCTAATAAGAACACGCTGAGGTCCCCCCCCCACCAATTACCAACACGACAATGTATTCTATTATTTAATCTTTCCACGAAAGTCCGCCATGAAAAGCTTACCGTTACGCACATACGCACACATGACAATATAAGCATAGATATTAAATGCACAGGCATTTATTTTATGTCTGTATACGAAATAAAATAATATTAACGATCATAAACTAACGATATATGAATGCATAATAATAAAAAGGTAAAAAAACAAAAAACAAAAACAACCACTAAGCCCACACAAATAATGTATACGCTTACGTATGCACACACACACACACACACACACACACACACACACACACACACACACACACATGATGTTAAACGTGTGTGTGCGCGTTCGCGTGTGTCTGTGTAAAGAGAGCGAGAAGTTAGAAAACGTATATATAATGATACACGTGGATACGGTGAGAAATATGTTTTTCAGTTTAGTATTTGTTAGCAGATGTTTTCTGCAGTATTCTGATACGTCGTGTGGGTGTGTGCATGGATATGCATTACTGCTGTTACAGGGATATACATTTGTTGTTACGAATATATATAAACAAGTCGTAAAACTGTACAGATCTAGTTTCACTGGCCGTACTTGTCATACTAAGTACTTTGTCATTTCTGTTGATGATACGATTTCAGCTGTTACCACTGTTAAATTACTACCACTACATGTACTTAGTACTAATACTAGTACTAATATAACTACTAAATTACTACTACTACTACTACTACTACTTACTACTACTATTATTATTATTATTATTTTAATTTTATATATATATATATATATATATATATTATTATTATATGCATATATAAACATGGTCTAAATATTCCGCACTCTGTTCCCAACAAAATAATTTCCTACATTTGTTTAAGACCTCTGACCTGACACCAGACAATACGGCTCGTACAACAATGACCCAGTTTCTCTCTCGCACTCTCACCTAGTGACGTGTCGCTTCTCCAAGTCACGTCATGGACACTGAATATCGTCAGCCTACTGTCTGCAGCTCGCTTTTTGCTTCTCAATATGGCATCGACTGCAAACATCAACCCGCCACTCTCCGAAAATTCCGATCTGCTGCGGTGACGCAAACAACAACAACAACAACAACAACAACAACAACAACAACAGCCGAATGTTACCCAGTCCGCTTTCGCTGACTCTTGCCCCGCGTGTATTTCTCTCTATCTGGAGATATCTTTATTGTATTGTTTGTTTTGTTTATAGCCGCGACGTCGTGAATGAACTGGAGGCTCAGTGACCCGTGACGGCAAGGGACGTCACTGCGTCTTGATAAAAGCCCTAGAATTGACTGCAGTCAGAAGCGACATATTTAACAAGAGATAATTTACAAGTAAGTTTTAGTGTGCAGTTGAATGTGTTTATAACCGTATGCTTAGTTAAGTGTAAGTGTGCAGCTAAAATTCACTTGTAACGTTTATAATCGAAATTAGCCTCTCTCTCTCTCTCTCTCTCTCTCTCTCTCTCTCTCTCTCTCTCTCTCTCTCTCTCTCTCTCTCTCTCTCTCTCTGTATTTGTATTTGTGTTTAATGCATATACATGAAAAAGGTACATACATTTATCTTTATAAATGAATTAATACACACACACACATACACACACACACACACACACACACACACACACACACACACACACACACACACACACACACACACACACACACACACACACACACACACACACTCATACTTAAACCTAAGTAAGCTACAAGATAGTTACTTAACTTTATCTGATTACTTCTCACGATATTTGTTTTTGTGACCCCCCCAAAAAAAAACATCTGGCATTATTTGTTCTCTTATCTCACAAGCTTTAGATTGTCAGACACGTTTTTCTGTTTGTTTTTTTCATTTTGTTTTATTGCCCAGAGTGTGCGTGTTTTTATAAAAAAAAAAAGGCCCGTACGATGTTAAGAAGATTTTGCGTAATAAGCTTCGTAATTCTTTCACTGGTTGCAGGTTAGGCATAAGTTTCTTGTTTTCTTTGTTTTGTGTTATGTTAATGTATTAAGGAATGATGGAGTAAATAAATAATATGATATATAAATAGCAGTAAGTAAAGTAGTAAGAGAAACAAACAAAATGATAAATCTATAAGTAAATAAATTAAAATAAATAAATCTATAAGTAACTGAATAAATACATAGCTAGATAAATAAATACATAACTAGATAAATACATATACACATATATACACACATACATACATACATACTGCTGCTACTACTACTACTACTACTACTATTACCACTAATACTTGTAAAATATTTAAACATCCTAAGGACTAAAATAAATAAATAAATAAATAAATAAATATGCCGATGTCTTAAAAGTATTCAAATTACGTGTTTCTCCTATTGACCAGACAAGACATATGATATTATATACTTTCAACACACACATACACACATACACATACAGACACAGTGTCACACATACACACACTTGCACGCTCACTTATCTCACACACACACAGATATACATATATACATACACAATTATAGACTCATACACACACTGACATTCACAAACACACACACACACACTCAAATACAGTCTCATACACATACTCATTCATACTATGAGTTGAACACACGCTCAAAAACACACATATACACTAACTTTCACCAACACAAACAAAAACAAAATATATATATATATAAATAAAGAAAGAAAGAATTATTTAGCACACATCACTGTATTCCTGCACAAATACGTATTGATTTATCCGATGGCTGACTTAATTCGCAAGTTTCTTTTCATTAATTATTAACTTATATCTTACAAATTTACGTTAATCGCCTTCGAAATCCACACAACATGTACAGAATATCGCAGTTTTCAGTAATTAATAGTAATTTTAAAATAACCATGGGAATTAAGAATTACTATATTTTTTTTTATTTTTTATTTTTTTTTTACAATAACTACGAGTTTACAAGTGAACCATGATCATGCAAAAGGTTCTTCAAAATAGCCTTGAACTTTAACAACGACCCTGACCCTGACCCTGACCCTGACCCTGACCCTTGGCGTGTGCATTAATCATTTCAGCGAGTTCCTCTGAACACTGCACGACGAAGGACGACTGCACTGTGACGGGGTGCAGTCTGGGGGGGAGTCTGGAGTGTGATGATGAGAATGTTTGCACGTGTCATATTGAAGACTGCTTGGACGGAGAGAAGCTTGGAGGTAAATTTGGAGTAATCGTGACAGCTACGTTAGCAGTGTTCTGTTTTTTATCTTCGTTCAGAGACATGTGTTCTTTGTACGATGTCGTAACGTATTAGGATTAATTCGTTGTTTTGTTTATTTCGTTGTCCTTTCTTTTAAAATGTATCTTATTTTCATGCTGTCACTGCCTTTCAGATTTTCTTGCTCTCTCTCTCTCTCTCTCTCTCTCTCTCTCTCTCTCTCTCTCTCTCTCTCTCTCTCTCTCTCTCTCTCTCTCTCTCTCTCTGTGTGTGTGTGTGTGTTATAGTATTTTACAGTGTAATGTTAAGCTATGCTATGTTATGTTATGCAATATTATGTTATGTTATGTTATGCTATGTTATGCTATGTTATGTTATATTATGTCATTATATGCTATGTTATGTTATGCTATGTTATGTTATGTTATGTTATGTAATGTTATGCTATGCTATGCTATGCTATGCTATGCTATGCTATGTTATGTTATATGTTATGTTATGTTATGCTATGTTATGTTATACTATGTTATGTTACATTATGTAATGTTATGCTATGCTATGTTATGCTATGCTATGCTATGTTATGTTATTTTATGTTATGCTAGTGACGTGCGGATTCCAGGGAGCAAGTTTTTGTTACTCCTGGTACAACAACGCACAAAATCACAACTGCAACTGCGCCGACATCAACAACCTCCACTGCATCGACGGATATTGTCGTTGTGGTTACCCACCAAATTCTTGTAAGTCAGAAACGTTTTATCCTTTTATTTGTTTTGTTTGTTTTTTATATATGTATTTAGTTATAATATCTTATTTACTTAATCTCTTCTAAAATTATTTCTCTCCATCCCTCTCTCTCTCTCTCTCTCTCTCTCTCTCTCTCTCTCTCTCTCTCTCTCTCTCTCTCTCTCTCTCTCTCTCTCTCTCTGTCTGTCTTTCTCTCTCTCTATCTCTGTCTGTCTTTCTCTCTCTCTGTCTCTCTCTCTGTCTCTCTCTCTCTCTCTCTCTCTCTCTCTCTCTCTCTCTCTCTCTCTCTGTCTGTCTTTCTCTCTCTCTGTCTCTCTCTCTGTCCCTTGGCTTTGATTTTATTGTGTTGTTTGTTAGATCTAAATCTTCTTTTTTATTATTTTAATTAATTTCTTTTTAAGGATGTGTTCTGGATGCCGAATGGATAAGACAATTGCACTAGTTAAAATAAAATAAAATATTAGCGTATTTGAAAATCGTTTTTTATTATTATTATTATTGTTGTTGTTGTTGTTGTTGTTATTGTTATTATTATTATTATTATTATTATTATTATTATTATTATTATTATTATTATATTTTGTCTTACAAATGTTTCACCTTTTTTATTTAAATCAAACAAGATAATGAAAATATGACAAGAACAAGAAAGAAAGAAAAAAGAATGAAAAAATAAAGAAACCAAATTTAAATAACATGACCTAGTTATTTTCTTTCTATTTTATTAAATATATTTATACTTTTTATTAATTGTAACTACTATCATATTGTGATCAAACATATATATCAAACAGGTATTATTCTCTTTATTATTTTTATACTTTATTATTAGGAAAGAAATGAAACACTCATGTCAGTGTATTAAGCTGCCTTTTATTTGTTCATATCATTGATACACCTTATATCGAAAGACAGAAGCACAAATTCCCAGCATGAACAGATAAGAATATTAAAAATCTAATATGGGATCTTATAGGTCAACAAATTTTTAAAAAATTTGTTAATCATTGATATTATTGAAACAGACAATAAAAAATAACTTTCCTACGCGTGGGAGTGAGTTTTTATTTTTTATTTAAATATTAAATGTAATATCTTTTCCTGTCACGTGAGTAAACACGTGTCAGTAACGACGCGGAAAGCACGGGTTTACGCGTTCCGTTCTTCACGACGATTGAACGATTCTCAAAAACCCAGCTCACAGAGTCCAAGCCTACACCAGGTCTTTCAGCGACTAGAACCTCCGGGAAGGTGTAACTGGTCGAGAATTGACCCGTCAAATTTAAATATTCAAATCTGGTGTCAGCCCAGAGTGCGGGTCTTCCGCAGCTGTTCACGCTGTTGAAGGACACTTGACGAGCGTGCAGATTTGCGTGTACCTTTCTGCGTCGTAGCCGTCGAAGACCCCGAAGGCGTAAAGCTCGCGGACGTTTCTGTCGGGCTGCATTTCGTAGGTGAGGGAACAGCACGTCTTTTTGAAGCAGTTGACCAAATGGCCTGACGCCGTCGTCAACGTTTTCCACTGGTATCCGTTATTCACACTGCCACGACAAGCGAGGGAGGTACGTCTTTGCAGATCTTTCGTTTCTCACGTCTGTTTTCACAGTCCGCTGGACACGCTCCTCCAACCTCGACTTCAGGATTTGTCTCTGCAGTTTGCGTCGTCTGCTTCTGCCTTCGAAAGATGCGGATCGTTTGTAGTGTGGAGGACTGTAATCGTTAGAAGCGAGCGAGGCTTGTTTTGTCTTCAGGTATTTCGTTCTGTCGCGGAGATCTGATGTGTCGACGTCATCATCACGTGTGTCTACGCCGTGCACGTCACGAACGTCGCTGACAAGCAGCCGACCGCCCGAGAAGAAGCGGAGGTCGTAGTAAAACGCCGCAGCACCCCGTGGCGTGTAGATCCCGCTGCCGTGCATGCGGAATGAAGGCACGTGCAGGTTCGCGGCGAGGAGGTTGACGCCCATGCCTCTGGCGAAGGCCGAGTGGAATCCGATGGAAGCCAACTGCGGCAAGACGTCGATCCAAGCCGTCGGGAAGACGATGTTGGTCACGTTGTAGCGCTTCGCCAGGTCCACCGCTGGCTCTTTGAACAGAATGTCGTAGCACGTGAACACGCCGAACTTCCCGAACGGCGTGTCAAAGGTCACGAACTCGGTTTCGTTCGGCCGGTCGAACTGCCACTCTTCGTACAGGTGCGTTTTGTGGTACCTGGCGACCAGCGTTCCCGCGTCGTCGTAGACCACGTCGGTGTTGTACTGACGCTGCCCGTCCGCAGGGCAGTGGACGCCTTCGCAAGGCTGGCGATCGCCGACGTTGGCCACGACGTAGATGCGGTTTTCTCTCGCCATGCAGCTGAGCACGCGCTGTACGTCGCTGCGGTTGAAACGTGACGGCTGCAGACACGGGTTCCAGGTCACGTGACGCGGGTCGGGAATGTACTCTAAGTACGGTTTTATCGTCTGCCTCGTGAACAGCATCCCGTATACGCCGTCTTCCGGGAAAACGAGGATCTTAGCTTTCTGAAACAAGATTATGAACAGAGAGAAATTAAAAAAAAAATTAGACTTGTGACATAGGTACACGGTAGATTTTCGAGGATACTAATTTGTACGGAACGTCCATTAGAAGGGTTAAAATGAAAATCATGGGTGATAGTAATAAAATATTAATAACGGCAATAGCAGGAGGAGTAGATGCCTTATTAATAATACTATTATTATTATTATTATTAGTAGTAGTAGTAGTAGTAGTAGTTGTTGTTGTTGTTGTAGTTGTTATGTGGTAGTAGTAATTGTGGTAGCTGTAATAGTAATAGTCGTTGTAGTAGTCATAGTAGTAGTAGTAGTAGTTTTTTGTTGTATACAAATACAAATATTCTAACTGTGTGAACTGTATGAAGTTTCTTTATGTTGTGGCTGGTTTCATGCGCTGTAGAAATGTAATGCAATTTCGGATAGTGTTACTGATATACACTAACTTTATTATCTCCCTTGCCAGAAGCAACGCGCCTTCGATTACACACGTTTTCTAGCGCCCCCTACACCTGTTATTGCCGTCAGAAACTGTCGAGCCGTAACGCTAATAATAATAATAATAATAACAATAACAATAGTTTTGATAGCAATAAAACGTGAAAGGTAAAACCTTTTTTTTTTTTTTTTTTTTGGCTGTTGCTTCTTTTTGTGTTTTATTTATTTATTTATTTATTTATTTATTTATTTATTTATTTATTTTTGTTTATTCGTTCATTCTCGAACAGTCGCAGTCTAACATATGATTTTATTTACCTTAGAAGCCGCTATCCTTGCCTGCGTCTTGTACACATTCAAGTTTTTCATCATGTTGAA
>CM022674.1:958110-960610 GCA_012295275.1 Chrysomallon squamiferum | reverse complement strand
AAATAATTCAATTTTACAATATATATTTAAAATTGTATTTAATTTATTTATTTATTTATTTATTTATTTATTTATTTATTTATTGTAATTCATGGAATATTTAAACATTTTGTAACAACAGTAATAGAACTAGTAGTAGTTGTCGCGGTTTTAATAATAGAAGAAGTAGTAGTAGTAGTTGTAGCACCACCAACAGCAATGATGACGATAAATAGAAAGAAGGAAGGAAATGTTTTATTCAACAAGGAACTGGAAAAAATATTTTATTTATATCACATGGCGTCGGCTCTAAAGTTAAGGAGAGCTTAGAAAACGAAACACGCTACTTCATCCCAGATTCTTTTCTGTTAGCAGCAAGTGAACTTTTTTGTATACCTCCCACAGATAGGAGCACTGGATGTAACGGGAAATAGCGTAATGATTATGATGATGATGATAGCCTAAGCAGAATGTAAACGTCTATCTACAGGAGGACTGCCACTCACTCAGAATGTGTTTAGTGATGATTATCTAAACAAAAATTTAAATGTGAATCTGTAGGAGGACTGCCACTCATTGAAGATGTGTTTAAAACAAAGCAACCACAAAAAATCTACACAGCTGTGAAGCGAAAAAAAACATCTAAGAGTGTAAAACTCTCTTTCTCGCCAGATAACTTTCCAGAGTAGGCGTCCTGGCGAAGTGGTTTGTGGGTGCTATTTATATCACTGTTATTGACAATCAATGTAAACAGGAATAAACACAATCATCATACTGTTTCTTTTGGTATAGCCTTATAATGATGATGATAATAATAATAATAATAATAATAATAATCATTATAATAATAATAATAATAATAATAATAATAAGAAGAAGAAGAAGAAGAAGAAGAAGAAGAAGAAGAAGAAGAAGAACAACAACAACAACAACAACAACAACATTAACAACAACAACAACATTAACAGCAACATTAGTAACAACAACAATAATAACAACAACAACAACAGCAGCAGCAGCAACAACAAAAACAATAAAAAGAACATTAACACTAACACTAACAACAACAACAATAATACAAAATTTAAACAAAAAACACAATCATTATTGTGATCTCTTACGTCCTTCACACATCACGCACAAGTCTTTTGTCAGACGGGTAAACTTACTTCTATTTCTTTGAAGGCTTCGAAAAACTCGATAATGTCCGCCGCTGTTCCGATGTACACGAGAAGTAGCTGGGACAGCTGGTCGTGAGTCAGCTTTCCTTTCGGAAGAAACCACCGCCCCAGGATGAGTACAAGCAGTAGGAGCTGTTCCAGGGTTCGAATCCATTCGTCTGATGTGAGCGAGAGTGGAATTCGTATCTCAAAGCGAATCTGTTAGAAAGTCAGAGAAAGATCGCAGTTGGACGAGTGTAAAAAATATCTATATCTATACAGAGTTTAATCCATTCAAAAGCGATTTCGTTTTAGCCCAATATGAAATATTTTATGTTCGTCCCGTCCGAAGATTAAATATTTTATTTTCGTCCCATCCCAAGATTAAATATTTCATATTCGTTCAATCCGAAGATTAAATATTTTATATTCGTTCCATCCGAAGATTAAATATTTTATATTCATACCCATTCAAAATTTACGTTTCCATTTTAAAATAAATATTTGTTAATAGTTAAGAAGCTGACAGACACCTGTGTATTTCATGTTTCACAGTATACTGTATACAGTAACTGCTTACCATCCCATCTTTGTACCGAAAAACGTTCATTTTGTTTTTATACAAAAATTTCTGTTCAGAAAAATAGAGGTGTCTTGAGAACATGTATATATTTTTTATTCTCTCCTGAATTTCCAGAAAATTACTTTTCAAGATGTTTTAAAATTTATTCTCACAGTCTATTTGAGTCGGGTTGACATTATAACAATAACAGCAGTATAATGATGATGATGATGATGATGATGATGATGATGATAATAATAATAATAATAATAATAATAATAATAATGATGATGATGATGATGATGGTGATAATAATGAGGATTCAGGCCTTTATTAAATAAAATTCCTCCAGAATTACAAATGAACAACTAATTATAGAAAATTATTAAAAAAAAAATAATAATAATAAAAAAAATGAAGAAGAAGAAAACAATGTATTAAAAATAAATAAGATAACAAAGCAAACAACCAACCAAACAAATAAATAAGTCAATAATGTTTTTAATTTCATACGCCGAGAACAACGGATTATAGAAAACTTGTTAGTGCTGTTGGCAGCAGTTCGCTAAGCAAAATAAACTCAATTAATCATCCTACCCCGAGAACGCTTCCTAGACTGGCGCTTAGCTGTTCGTTGGACTCGTTATACGTCACTTCCGTGCTGTTCGTTTCAATCAGCTGCCGAATCCGTCTCTCCATTTCGTGGAGCTCGAGAAACCAGATGGTTGGAACGACACATAACAGATAGATCAGAAGACTTGGGCAGAACCTGAAAAAGGAAATTGATGATAACGTGAAC
>CM022674.1:940610-948110 GCA_012295275.1 Chrysomallon squamiferum | reverse complement strand
TTTTTGGTGTTTTGTTTGTTTTGTGGGCTTTTTGGGTTTTTTTTTTTTTTTTTGTTTGTTTTGTGCGATTTTTCTTATTTTGTAATTTGATTCTGATTCAGTTAAAGGCGGGAATATTCAAGCAGGTATCTCATGAATAAATTAAAGAAGAATATTGTGAAATACGTTTTCTAACAGCTTTAACAAATTGAATAACCTGCTGTCTATTTTGAAAACGATAAACCATAATACAGTCAATATAATAAGCAACAGTTAGAAATCAATAGTAACAACAGCAGCAGCAACAACAAAAACAAAAACAACAACAACAACAAAATATTAATAATAATACAAAGAACAGTAATTTGTTAAGTAAACATTACATTATATATAAAACAAAGAAGCAAGTAAACAAGCAAATTAATAAATAAATAAATAAATAAATAACAAACGCAAAAATGATCGATTCTATTCTCCATTTAACTTTCATTAATCAAGATATTTTATTATTATTATTTACATTTTGTCTTTCTTTTTTGTTCATTACCTTTTATTAAACGGTTGCCATTGAGTTTATCTGGAACGTCACAACAGATGACGTCATAATGGTTTGAACGCTAACCTTTGTTCCGAGTTATCGTATTTTCGCGCTGTAGAAATATCAGGTAAGTCATCACAACAACAACTACAACCACCACTACAACAACATCAGCTAGTACTACTGTTAGTAGTATTAAGTTATCATTACTATTGTTATTATTATTGTAACTGTCATCATTATTGCTGTTGTTGTTGCTCTTTTAAGTTTGTTGCTGTTGTAATGTACATTGTTGTTGTCGTTATAATTTCTTTGTCTATATTTTAAACGCCATAAATATTAATTTTAGGAAGACAGTGACTGTTATTACTGAATGTTGAAACGGCATAAACTTTATAATGTCCTATAATTTAAATTATCTTTATCATTTCTTTTTTTTTTTTTTTCCTTTCAATTTACAAATGTTTGTTCATAGATATTTACATCCGCAAACAGACGGACAAATATATATATATATAGAGAGAGAGAGAGAGAGAGAGAGAGAGAGAGAGAGAGAGAGAGAGAGAGAGAGAGAGAGAGAGAGAGAGAGAGAGAGAGAGAGAGAGAGAGAGAGAGAGAGAGAGAGAGAGAGAGAGAGAGAGAGAGAGAGAAGAATATACTTATATTAAATACAATATTATACAGATATTGAGAAAAAAGTGTATATATATATTTGTTTCTATATCAGCTTAAATCTCTTTAAGCCATTTTAGATATAAAATGAACATACTATATTTTTAAGCAAAGAAAAAAAAAAAAAAAAAAAAAAAAAAAAAAAAAAAAAAAAAAATGCACCATTAAAATAATGAGTCAAAAAGAAAGAACGAAGGAAAGAAAAAGAAATGGCTATCTAAAGACGATATCACATACTTGCAATTTTTCTGGCCTTGCAGTTTCGCTTAAATCAAGTCATTGTCATGACAGAAAAAAAAAAAAAAAAATAAAAAAAAAAAAAAAAAAAAAAAAAATAAAATAAAAGAAAAATAAAAGAAAAAAATAAAATAAAAAATAGGCTAAATCTATATTTGCGCAGCAAGACAAAACTGCGGAATCGAGTAAAACCATATGTTGCATTAAATATTTTATTTCTGATTTCATCTTGAAAACTAACGAACTACAACACTGCAGGGAGCGCATCCTGGCAGCTTTGTATGTGTTTTATTACTCATTTCGCTCGTTGTTAACACAGCAATGAGCTGATTCACTGATTCTGGGAATAGAGAGTGTTGTGGCTCATTGGTTAGCGCGTTCGCGTCAATATCATTAACAAACAAAATCAGCAGTTTTTGTGTAATAATATCCGCTGTATTCTGTAATTAAAAGCGTTTGAAGAGTCAATGTCGATGATGAATTATGATAATGGTGACGATGGTGAACGATGATGATAATGACGATGATGATGATGTAGTTTGATGCGATGTCAGAAACGTGATGAATAGTTTTTCTTATGGAAAAACGCTACAAATATTACCCACATAGGATGAGTCTCTTTCCAGTTTTGTAAAACGTTTGGAAACAATGAAACGAAACGGACGAGTACCATAAACCATAAAAATTCAATTTAAAAAGCACGAAATTTATAACATCAAAAGGCATAGCGAAAAAAAAAAAATAAAAAAAAAAAAAAAAAATAATAATAATAATAATAATAAGAAGAAGAAAAGATTAAACAATAATAATAATAAATAAATAAATAAAAAATAAAATAAAACACACGCACACACACACACACACACGCACACACACACATCGATATAAACGTACTGAACTGACGCATACCGAAACACACATCAGATAAATTTTCAAAATATGACCAGGAAACATTACCTCAAAAATCGTTTTCATGTAAACATAAAAGTAATTAACATCAGACATACCTCTTCAGCAGAGTTCGTAAATCCTTGACGACTTTGGAAAAGAGAAAATACATACATCTATGTATGTGTATAAAGAACAAAACAAACAAACAAACAACAACAACAACGAATCCAGTCTTGTAGGTGGAAACAGTTTCCCCACTGTAAGTAACTACACAGTCGCGTATCTGGTTAGATAGTGAATTATAACTTTCATCTCGGCGTATCAGAAAATCACAGCAAATTCAGTTCTGCCAGTCAGAGTGCTGAGTCTTTCTACAGCGGTTTCATTCACTGAACGGTTATCAGCATAACTTCACTTCTATGCGGTTGACGTCATTATTATAATTTTTTTTTTTTTTTTTTTTTTTTTTTTTTTTTTTTAATTTAAATATTCTCTCGAAGAAATGTTTCGTTGTTACCGTGGTAACCCTTATCACGCGCAATTCGTCCCGCACGTGAACCCAAACGTTTTCCAGATGATGTTTCGTCTCCTTGGAGGGTTTAAATATATTTCTTTTCTTTTTCACTTTTTTTTTTTTTTTTTTTTTTTTTTTTTTTTTTTTTTTAATTTTTCACCTGAGTAAATACAAACATATATATATATATATATAGTACTTCTGTACTGATGTTAGTTCCAGCTTTCCGTCTTTCATTCTTTCTCTTTCTACAGTCTCCCCAGGTTCTACCATCTCTTGAGCTCATCCTTTCGTCTCTCTATCCATATATATTAAGTTCTGTTTCTCTTTGTTTATTATTATTATTATTATTATTATTATTATTATTATTATTATTATTATTATTATTATTATTTTCTTTTATTGTTTTTAATTTAAAATTCCCTCTCTCTCTCTCTCTCTCTCTCTCTCTCTCTCTCTCTCTCTCTCTCTCTCTCTCTCTCTCTCTCTCTCTCTCTCTCTCTCTCTCTCTCTCTCTCTCTCTCTCTCTCTCTCTCTCTCTCTATCTATCTATCTATCTATCAGTTTGTTGGTTTGTTTCCACGTATCTCCGTGCCTGGTTATTTATATTTTGTCTGTTTGTCTATTTATCTATTTAACCATCTGTTTCTCTATATCAATATCATTTATTTATTTTCTGCGATTAAACTTTCTCCAACATTTATTCCTAACTTTCAATACAATACAGAAAAAAAAAAAAAAAAAAAAAAAATCTTGTAGTGTTTCTCTTGAATTCTGTTTTCGTTTCTTTCGTAAATATTTCTGTCAGGCGTTAACGTGAAAAACACGACACGAGTGTTTTCATTATCAGCGAACTAATTAAAAACATCGGTTACCTCCCTTGACGGCCGCCTTTCATCTGGCTCAGAATGAGATGCGAGAAACCCGAGTCGCTTTAAATCGAGAAACGTATTAGCTTTATTATCTAAATTACGTTTTAAACACCGTTCTTTGTTCATCTATCTATCTATCTATCTATCTATCTATCTATCTATCTATCTATCTATCTATCTATCTATCTATCTAGCCACCCATCCATCGCTTTCTCCATCCATCCATCCATCGCTCTGACTGTCATTCTGTTTATCTTTCATGTCTATCAGTGTGTATATGCATTGTCCGTCTCTCTCTCTCTCTCTCTCTCTCTCTCTCTCTCTCTCTCTCTCTCTCTCTCTCTCTCTCTCTCTCTCTCTCTCTCTCTCTCTCTCTCTCTCTCTCTCCCCTCCCTCTCTCTGTTTGTGTACCTACCTATCTACAGTCTACACCACCACCCGCTTATCCCTCCCTCCCTCCCTACCTCCATCTCTCACTCCAACTTTCTATCCATCCTACCATCATGTCCGTCGATCGATCCATCCATCCATCCATCCGACATCATGTCTGTATCTCTGTCCGTCTCTTAGTCCTGTCTGTCTGTCTGTTTGCACCCCGCTCTGTCAAAGCTGCTCCTTTTTTTTTTTTTCTTCCGTCTTTCCAGATTTCGAAGCCTTCAGTCTCCTTGACGCAGGAAAGAGCTGTTACAAGAAAATATTTCACGCTTCGCCACAAAACAGTGCGGACACCTTTGATATCGAAACATAAAACCTCTATTAAGCGGGCTCCCGCTATAATGGACAAACACTCAGCGTCTGTTAGCGTAATCCTTACGATTTTTTTTTTTTATCGCCGACTTTCAGGCTTGTTACGACTGACAAGGAATCTGTGAAGGAATTTCTGCCCTGACTTCTCGGTTCATTCTCTGCATCTGTTAGTAAAAAAAATGTTTATCTTTGGTAATCTGGTTTCGAGATTCCTGGTGGTTACTCCTACGAAGTGGGAGTAACACTATCTGTGTGAAGAACATTCCTGGAAATTAAATAAGAAGATTAGTCGCAAAAATGACAGCCTGATAAAATAAACTAAAAAAAAAAAAAAAAAAAAAAGCGTGTACAGATAAGGAAAAGGAGAGGCAGACTAGGTGTATGCGTGCTTATGTGGGTGCGTCAGTGTGTGTGTGTGTGTGTGTGTGTGTGTGTGTGTGTGTGTGTGTTTGTATGTGTGTCTGAGTGAGAGAGAGTGATGGGTGAAAGAGAATGAATTAGAGATACAGATAAAGAGAAATACGGATTGAGAGAGAAATAAGGAGATATAGAAAGACAGACCAACAGATATAAACACAGATAGAGTGATAAAGGGAGAGATAGACAGACACAGGCAGACAGACAGACGGACACACAGACAAACAGGTAGATAGGTGAAAAACAGATGGATACCTAGGTAGATGAACACAGAGAAAGGAGAAAGAAAGAAAGATAGAGATATATAGTGACAGACAGACAGATAGATAGATAGATAGACAGACAGATAGACAGACACATAGATAGATAGATAATAGACAGACAGACAGACAGACAGACAGACAGACAGACAGACAGACAGACAGACAGATAGATAGATAGATAGATAGATAGATAGGTAGACAGACAGATAAATAGATAGGAATGTATGTGGATAGACAGATGGACAGACAGACAGAGAGAACGACAGACAGATGGATGAAAAAGAAAGCACTAAAGAGAAATGCGTTCTGTAGGTGTTAATGAGAAATATGATGCGGCAGCAACTTGAAAGCAGCAGGCGGGATACAGAAAATGTACATAACTAAAATAAAAAAATCGGATATCTGCAGAATCTATTTACCGCCCTACCTGTAATTAAACGCAAGTTCCAAGATATCAGGAACATTAAAAAGATGCGCTTCATCGTTCAGTGGAAGTATGATTGTACTAGCACAGTGAGACGATCCTTCAAAGAATTCAGTTACTCATAGATGTAGTAACCACCTTGTTCCCGCCCCGGTTAAGAAATGTTTTAAGACTGCGGGGTGCATTTTGCGTAGGCTTTAATGTAAATTAATCAAAAATTTCACGTGGGCTCTCTCTCTCTCTCTCTCTCTCTCTCTCTCTCTCTCTCTCTCTCTCTCTCTCTCTCTCTCTCTCTCTCCGTCTTTTTCTCGTAGATTATGCAGAAGCAACTACGATAATAATATATGATTATGATAATGATAATAATAATAACAATAGTAGTAGTAGTAATGTTGGTAATGCTTGTGATAATAGTGGAGGTAGAGGTAGGAATTGTAGTAATAGCAGTAATAGTAGAAGTAGTAGTAGTAGTAGCAATAGATGTAACAATAGTAGAATAATATTGTGGTGGTGATATTCATATTAACTATCTAACTGCATGTATATAAATAGGTAAATAAATAAATAAATAACATAACATAAAAAAATAATAATAATAAAATAAAATGAAATAAAATAAAACCAATTTAATACAACACAATTACGCACAAAGTTGGTTTCGGTATAGTAACTGTTGGTATAGAAATACCTATCTGATTTAAAAAAATCACGTGATTTTAAATAAGCTTTCCGATCGTCAGATTAGAAGGCGGAACACCTGTTAGTGTCATTTCGTACATTTCTATCGAGCCTCGCTGCAGAAAATCACAGCTGTTTTATTCAGAGTGCTTTCCCACGAATAAAAACCCTTCAGTAAAAGAATTCTCCAGAGAAATCAAATATTTCTCCGAAACTCAACGAGCTGAGTTCGAAATTCGGTTAGCGAATCATTTACGACTGTCTGATATGTTTTCGCCATATACCTGTAATCGTCTGGCTTAATTATTTGTTTGTCTGATTGTTTATTTTTTATTTATTTATTTATTTATTTATATTTCTGTTCTTGTTTCGTTTCTGTTTTGCTGTTTTGTTTGTATACATTTCTTTTGTGTATATGTCAGATAGAGCACATAATAATAATAATAATAATAATAATAATAATATTAACAATAACAAAAATAATAATAATAATAATAATAACAATAACAATAACAATAATAATAATAATAACAATAACAATAACAATAATAATAATAATAATAATAATAATAAATAAAAAAATATTTAAAAAAATTAAAATAAAATAAAATAAGATAAAATAAAATAAAATATATTTAAATTTAAAAAAAAAAAAAAAAAAAAAAAAGGAAGGAAAGAAAGAAAGAAAGAAAGAAAAAAAAGAGCAGAGCCATTTGCTGAAGATGCAGCTAGGCGCATTTCCAAAATTCCTAAATAAATCCCAGTAACTTAGTCGGATGTCAGAATGAAATATTACACCACTTAGCATGACGTAATGTTTACACTTACCGTCTTCGTGAAATGCATGAGGCAAAAATGCCGGTGAACGCTTTGCAGTTATCACAACTGAGAGATAACTTGGCCCCATGACAGGGTAATCGGTCTTGTCAAGAGTTATCTTTCTTTGTTAGAGAACTGTTTTGTGTTTCAAGTCGACGATAGATAAAATTGTTGGAGTTATTTTTGTTTTACGACAACACTGAAACACGTTGATTAATTTTCTGTCTTCAGCTAGCTTGATGTTGAGCATGTGGTGTTTCTTAAATGCTGGAAACTCCGTTATTTTATTATTATTATTATTATTATTATTATTATTATTATTATTATTAATTAATTAATTTATTTATTTATTTATATAAATTTATTTTTATTTTTATTTTTATTATATATATATTTTTTTTCATTAGAAGTAAATATTTTGGTATTATTATCTTTGATTTTTCTACGCT
>CM022674.1:930610-935610 GCA_012295275.1 Chrysomallon squamiferum | reverse complement strand
GGATGGCAGCTGTAATAAACATCGGCGTTTTTAAAAGTAGGAGGAGTCTAATTTCACAATAAACGTTCTTATCTGAAGATGCTGTCCTTGACATAGGGCGTGTGTTACACCGAGAGTGCTCGCTTTAATGTCTCCTGCTATTATCTTCTTTCTCTTTTTTTTTTAAATTTGTTTTGAATATACCAAGTTGTTTTGAGTGTTATATTCGGCAGTAGTTACGAAGTGTCCTCTATACACTGTGATTTCGGATCCGCCTATAATAAATTTTGTACTGATTCAATGACACTTCAGGTGTTTTGACATTAATAAATATTTTTATCACTCACAGATAAAATTATTTACTATCTGAAAAAAAGATATATTTTCTCTCTCTCTCTCTCTCTCTCTCTCTCTCTCTCTCTCTCTCTCTCTCTCTCTCTCTCTCTCTCTCTCTCTCTCTCTCTCTCTCTCTCTTTCCATTCGTGCGTGGGAAGAACTCTTGTCATTACGGGCGCGAGAGAGAACAAAAAATGTGTGAGAGAATAAAGGAAATCAGCAAAAGAATAAGAAAACAAACCAAAAAAAAAAAAATAAAACAATTATATATGTATATATATATATAGCGTGTTTGTGGGTTATTTATAAACATGCAGGATAATTAATTGCTGTTAAACTTTTTACGTTTGACACTTATCGCTCCACCTTCCGATCAAAGCGATACACAGCAGGTAAGTTTGATTTTTTTGCGCGTGGGAAAACTGTCAGACTCAAGCTAAACGGCTGTTGTCGGTGTGGGTGATCAGCGTTTTGGGATTTGCGGTTGTATCAAACGATCGGAAAGCGATACGCTTAACGTAAAACCACGTAAAAAGGCTCTACGTGCTTTGTTTTAAAAGACGTTAATTTACTGTATGTGATTTATTACATGAAGTTCAAAAGACTTTGTTTTGTTTTTGTGTAGTGTTGTTGTTGGTATTAATTTTACAACAACAACAACAATAATAAAAATAATGATGATAATAATAATAATAACGACAACAACAACAATAATAATAAAATAATGATGATAATAATAATAACAACTACAATATTGTTATTGTTAATATTATTATTATTATTATTATTATTAGAAACAATTGTAGTAATAGTAATTGTAATATCAGTAGAAGTAGTAGTATTGGTAGTAGTAATAGTACTAGTAGTAGCAGTAGTAGTGTTTGGAAGTTACTTATCTTATAACAATAATATTACAAAACAAATAAAAGAGCAATTTAATACTTTACAGTGAAGGTTAATGTCAAGCTGTTGTGACGTCATAAAGGTTTGACGTAATAGATAAACGTGACGTTTTACACGTCATAACAAAGATGGGAGTAAAATGTAATAAATAAATAAATAAATAATAATAATAATGACGGAGAGAAGAAATGACTATCAACGGAAAGATGAAGGAACTTGTGGTATTCATGTTTGTTATTATATTACAACGTAGTAGCGGTAATAATCTTAGTCTTAGTATTAGTAGTTGTTGTTGTTACAGATATTGTAATTTTGATATTAATGATTGTGACGATCATTATGATGATGATAATGATGACCATACTAACAGAAGAAGAAGAAAAAGAAGACAATGATGATTATAATGAAAATAAACTGATCATTGTTTGTTGCTTTAACAACATTGTAATGTTGTTGTTGATGACGATGATATTGTTGTTGTTGTTGCTGCTCTTATAATCTGCATCACCACCAGCATCATTATTAATACTACCAAATGCTATAACCATTATCGTCACCATCGTTACTAAAACTGCTACTGCTAGTACGGTAGCTACTACTACTACTACTACTACTACTACTACTACTACTACTACTACTACTACTACTACTATTGCTATCATCATCGTCGTCGTCACTGACATTGTGTTCGCTATAATCCTTTTTACTGCTGTTCTTGTTATTGTCTTTCCAATGGTGTAACGTCATGTTATATAAATAAATAAATATATATAAAACACTTATGTATCTAGCAAAGATCAAGTGATGTAATTATTTGTCCTGTGTATGTTTTTTTTTTTCCTTATGATTATTCCTGCACGGCATGTGTTTGTACGTACTGCTGTACATATTCTGCTGTCTAGACACTTACACACTGTTCACCGTGTTAGGCGTATTTAAACAAATTCAACAGAATACTAAAAGTGGGTCAGAAACAGTCCTGGGCATCTGAATATCACAAAAAAAAACATCAATATATCTGAGCATTGTTGCACGCCTTTGTAATATGGGGTGTGTGCGTGCGTGCGTGTGTGTGAGTGTGTGTGTGTATAATAAACACACAAAGTGAGAGAGAGAGAGAGATAGATAAAGAGAGATATGAAGAAAGGACGAACGAGAGAGACACAGAGAGACACAGAGACAGAAACGAACAGAGAGAGAGAGAGATAAAACAAAACGAGACAGACACACATTGTTAAACCGGAACACACTAAGAGGGGCGTGTCCGTTTAACAAGTGGGCGTGCCAGACTGACATGACTGTCAAAAAAGCTTTCAGAAATAGTCTTGTTACACGTCATAAGCACGTGAGTCACTTTTCTGCGTATTTAATACCAGCATCAGTTTCACTCCCTCTGTTGATTTCAACACCCTCTCCTCTTAATCCTCACTCACCTACTTCTCGCAGTAAGTAATATCTGTTTATGTATGTTATTAATTATTTTGTCTTAAATTGTGAAATATATTTGAAAGAAAGAATGCACACGATATATATATATATATATAGAGAGAGAGAGAGAGAGTAGGTTAATTATTTAAAAAAAAAAAAAAACGACTATACATTGACAGCTAGATTAATGGACGGTAGAAACAAATACAGACATATAGACAGACCGCTAGATAGATAGATAGATAAATTGACAGACAGACAGACAGACAGACAGACAGACAGATAGAGGGAAACACAGACACGCATACATATACTTTGATTGATGGTTCTGGCCTACTTCTGAGGTATTCAAATGATAATATAATAATAAGCAGAAACTGAGATGAAGTCTATTTTTTGCACAAATGTGTACGCTTTATTCTCTGTATGTTTTTCCTTGTGTACAGCCATTTTGTTTCGTGTTAGAAATCACACTAATACTGCATGTTCTTTATATTTCTTGTCCATTGCTGTAGTTTTACTCGAACAGAAACAAACATGAATACTTTGTTACTTATGAACCTGTTTTTTTTTTTTTTTTGCTTTCGTTAGGTCTTTTCTCTTTCTTTCTTTCTTTCTTTCTTTCTTTATTTATTTATTTATTTATTTATTTATTTATTTATTTATTTATTTTACTTTTCAGAAATGGCAAACATGACAAAACTGGTTTCTATAATTCTCATAGTTATACTGCTTATATATACATGTTATGGTAAGTAAAATCATTAAAGTTTCCTTGCAATTTTAACAAACTGCAGTTATTATTATTAGTAGTAGTAGTAGCAGTAGTAGTAGTAATAGTAGTAGCAGTAATAGTAATAGTAGTAGTGCTAGTAGGATGGTTGTGGTAGCAGTAAATAGTAGCAGGAGTAATAGTAACAGTTTTTTTTTTTAAATTTTATGTCCTGTTGTTTTTATAAATTTTATAATGATGATGATTTCTGTGATAGTTGTAATAGCACCAACAGCAGAAATACTTGTAGAAGTATTAGTAACATTAGTAATACATGTAGTATAACAGTACTAGCAGTTCTAGTAGAGCAATGGGGATAGTCGTAATAGTAATAATACTAGTGGAAGCGGTAGTGTTTGCTGATTCACGAGTGACATGCTTTTTGTGACATATTTTCAGTTGCGGGTGGTGATACCAACACGACAACACCCACGACCACGACTGCAACAACCACACCTGTGAGTATACACACGAACATACGCACAGACACAGTCACACACACGAACACACGTTCACACACTCACACACACACACACACACACACACACACACACACACACACATCTAGATAGACAGATAGACAGATATTCCTTCTGTAACTTATACAACAATTACAGACCGACACCAAATGTCCGGTTCCTTCAGTCGTGCACCGATTTAAAATTCCACTAAAATACCACACATAAAAATAAAATAACTTTTTTTTTTTTTTTTTTTTTTTTTTTTTCAAAATGTTATAATACTTTTTTGAATATATTTCAACAATGGTCTCTCATTTCAAGTTTCTTTCAGTGCCATTTTATTAATAATTTTTTTATATTTTTTATTATTTTATTTTTCGATTAATTCTAAAGGCTGACATCTCTTAGGTTAAATTTTATACCAGTCACAGAAGAAAATGTTTTTATTGTCTAATGACGGTTATGAGTATTAATAAAAGCAAAGTGTTAAGGCACCTCTAGTATTCTCACATTAGTTGGAGAGATAACTAACCCCTAAACAGTGAGAATCACTGTTCTAGCAGAAACGAGTAAAATAAAATAATAAGCAGGACGAATAAGCAAACAGCTGCTGACTACTTCTGTTTTATTTTACCTTTCAGAGTTGTGCGAACGTGCTCATCGGTACCATATCGTCACTGGTAGTCAACATCCTAGTGACGAAGTTCTGTAAGTAATGACGTAGTTTCACCTTAAGTGATGGGCTGGCATATGAAGTCCAGGATGACGTCATTGAAGTTATAAACTTCCAGGATTGCGTGATTTGACGCCTCTGGACTGATTTCCTGTTTTTGGCTTATTTCCTGTTTTTTTGAGAGGAAGTCCGTTGCTGTGGAGAACTTTTATTTTTTTTTAATTGTTAGACTCTTTTATACAGAATTTTCAAAACTTCGATTAATAAATTTTCTTAAAACAGCACACATTTGCTATCTTTATTGTATGTGGATATGATTCGTGCTTTTCATTTTTTCTTTCTTTTTTCTTTTTTCTTCTCCTTTCTGTGCGCACGTGTGTGGGAAATTATTTTAGAGAATTAACAGTCACACTTTTTAAATTTGAAATTTGATTTTTTTAAATATATA
>CM022674.1:908110-925610 GCA_012295275.1 Chrysomallon squamiferum | reverse complement strand
TGTATTTTTCATATATAAGAAAATACACCTGGCATATAAATTTGACTGTATATTTTATAAAAAGTAAAAATATATCTAATAGGTTATATTCTATAAATAACAAAATATACAGGTAAAAGGAAGTCTATTAAACATAATAGCATTCTCTCTAATCATCTGTCAATGTTTATGTTTACATGTAGCTTTACCAATACACTTGCGTAAATCATTATCTGTACATCTATCAGTTGATACATTCATTTGCATGTGATATACTGGACTGAAAATACCACAGAATATATTCAAGATGTTGTGATAATCGGTGTAAAGCAATCATTAAAGTTATTAATGCAGATATAAACGGACTCCAATTTGCCTTCATTAATGCTTTCACTAAAGGTACTAAGAACAATAAATATGCACCATTTTTTTTTCCTTCTTTTTTCTTTCTTTCTTTTTCTACTTATTTATTTATTCATTTACTTATTTATTTATTTATTTATTTATGTATTTATTTATTTACTAATTTATTCATTTATTTACTTACTTACTTATTTATTTATTTATTTATTTATTTATTTATTTATTTATTTATTTATTTATTTATTTAAATAAATTTCAATTATTTTTATTTTTTGATCTACATATAATACCTTTCCATATATAAATGTTGTACGTATTTTAGCTGGTTTCCCTCTGTCAATTGTATCACACACTTGCGTGTTCGTTTATGCACACTGAATGCCTGCGCTGACAAATGCAGCTGCATTATGCATGCCCCAGTGGATTTCACACGTAGATTTAAATACTTGTCACCCCCTCTTGCAATAGTTAGACTTAATCTGGCATGGAGTTTTAATAATTTGGAAAGAACTAGTGGATTTTTAACTTTATGTGGATTTTAGTGAGTAGATTTTAATTTGACATAGATTTATAATATATTGGGTCCACTGTGGAAAGATTTTAATATGCCATGGATATTTAATAATTAGGATATACAAGTAGATTGTTAACAAGTAGATTTTTAACAAGTAGATTTTTAAGTTTTTCTGGATTTTAGGTAGTAGATTTTAATTTGACAGGTATTGTTACTGATTTTTAATTTGTACTGATTATTTTAAATTTACACGGATTTGGAAAGAATTTGTATCCTGTTTTGAGATGGTAGTTTTTTGTATGTAAAAATATTCGTTCGATATTTTCATGTTTAATGTGTTTTAAGGCTGGCGTATAGACACATACACACACGTAGATATAATACATCAAAAACATCTTAGTATGTTTGTGTTGTGCATAGTGTTTGATGTATTTCCATCTTTTTTATATCTACCTTTCATGAATACAGCATACACACACACACACACACACACACACACACACACTCACACACACACACACTCACACACTCACACACACACACACACACACAACACACCTAAATGTAAACTAGTTTATAAGTCTACTAGTTTATTAATATATATATATATATATATATATATATATATATATATATATATATATATCTAAAGCATATTTATAAGTTATTGTTCTGTAAAATTATGTAAAATACATTTCACATTCTTTTGCTTTTTTTTTTTTTTCATTTTCTTTTCTTTTCTTTTCCTCATATTCCTATAGTGCATTCTTAAGACTGCAAATACGTCAATAAAAAAAAAAATTGTATGTTTTTTCTCTCTGATGAGGGTACTTTTTCTCGGACCCACGGATTTTGTAGATTTTTGTTGTTATTTAATTTGACATTTCTTGATTTCTTGATTTATTTACTTATTTATTTATTTACTTATTTATTATATTTGATTTTGTTTTTAATTTTGCAGATTTTTATAATATAATAATAATAATAATAATAATAATAATAATAATAATAATTATTATTATTATTATTATTATTATTATTATTATTATTATTATTATTTATTTATTTATTTGTTTGTTTGTTTGTTTGTATAAATCAGATACACACACACACACACACACACACACACACACACACACACACAAAACACCTACCTATGATGAAAAAAAGCAACTAAAGTCAGCATGTCCCAGTGGTTTAGAGAAAGAAAAAAATTATTAAATATTTGTCACCCCGCTTACAGACATCTTTAAAAATCTGATGTTACACAGACCTGGATTTTCGTTAGTTTGTTTCTACAAGTGGACTTTTAACTATCTGCATTTTAATAAGTAAATTTTAATCTGGCACGGATTTTTAATATATTGTGTACAAAAGTAGATTTTTTTTTTAACATTATTTGGATTTTAATAAGTGGATTTCTACCTAACAGTTTGGTTCTACAAGTAGATTTTTAAACTTTTCTGGATTTCAGTGAGTAGATTTTAATTTGACACGTATTTTTTTATGATTCTATTATACTGATGATTTTAAATTTAAATGGACTTAGAAAGAAGTTGTAGCATGATTTGAACTTTGAATATTTTACATCTGCACACATTCATTAGATATTTCAATTGTTGATGTTCTTTAATACTGACATATAGACACGGACACACATAGATACACATATCCACATATATTTCGTTTTTTTCACTTTTGGTTAGAAAAATGTCTTTTTTGGTTTACATGGAATTCAAATTCCTGCAGTGGATGTGTTCCGCGCAATTTTCCGATCTGCGCTATCTGAAGATTGTAAATATGTTGAAAGGAAATTCACTGTAAACTTTGTCTCTCTGATGAAGGGGAAACCTGCGATGTAGGAAAACTTTTGCTGGATCCCATGGGTGTCCATACCAGTCAGATAACCCTTCACAAACTTTCATTAGTTATTTTAATTTTTAATGTTCTTTAAGACTGAGATATAGACAAAGATACACACAGATACACATATCCACATACAGATACACACATACACGTCTACACCCACAGTATCTGTATATCTCTGGGTTATGCTTAGTGTTTAAGCGTATGTCAATTTTTCTTTTTGTGTGTGTGTGTGTGTGTGTGTGTGTGTGTGTGTGTGTGTGTGTGTGTGTGAAACATGTTTATAAGATACTGATGTGTGAATTTTATTAATCTAAAGTGAGTCAGTATATATGAAAAAGTTATTTTATATTCTTCTTTTGTATTTTTGGTCTTGGCATAAAAAAAAAATGTTTTTCGTTCACATTCCTACAATTCATATGTTCCACTTCATTTGCCGATTTGCGCTATCTTAAGATTGTGCTATCAATTCTGAAGATTATAAATATGTCAAAAGAAAATTACGTGTAAATGTTATCATAATAAGGAGAAATCTGCGATGTAGGGACACTTTTGTTGGACCTCATGGGTGTCCCTACATTTCAGGTACCCCCTCATGAGAGGGACAAAATGTTCAGACATTTTTATTTTAAAATATTTGCGATCTTTATTAACATACAGCATACAGGTGCCTCCAACGAACGTAAACAAGAAAAACAACAACAACAACAACAAAATAATAATCATAATCATAATAATAATAATAATAATTTTGTTTCGACTCAAACAGTTTGCTGTGAACAACGTGACCTGTTAGAAGAAAGATAACAGTGTTTGTTTTGTTACACATTACTCTAGTTAGAGGAGATAGCAGTTATGCAGCTGAGTTCAAAGATTTTCGACATATCTCGGTAAGTTCGTGGTCCGAATATTTTCTAGCAAAACTTGAAATATTACTGTTTATAGCATGAGTGAATCTTCTATACATTGATACAGTAATGAAGACAAAGTGAGAAAGATAAACTTGACTAATAACTGAATGTCACAGAGTACAACATGACTTCTTCTCATTTATTTATTTATTTATTTATTTATTTATTTATTCATTTCTTGATTTATTTATTTACTTACTTGTATATATATTTATCTATTTATTTATTTATCTATTTATTTATTTATTTATTTATTTATTTATTATATTTTTATTTGTTTAATTTTTGATCGAGATATATTAAGATAAATGTAGCAATATTTAAATAATAGTCAGCAATGTTTAGACACATAGACATACATACATATTTACATATACACCCAAATGCACATACACATATACATACAGTTATAAACATACATATATTCATAAAAAGAATAATACATACACTCAAGATGTAAATTTACAACATATTTTTAGCTATAGAGTTGATATTTTTGACGGCAAAGTGACATATAATATGACACATGAAAAAAGTATTCTTGATAAATGCAGTAAAGAGAAAAGTAATTGAAACAAAAACAAAAAGTTAAATTTTGTTACTTAAAGCAGTGATGAATTCTGTCAATTAAGTGTTAAATTATGTTGATCAAAATAGTTTTAAATTATATAAACTAGTATTAATATCATTATAATTGTTATATTTATCATCACTGTATTACTATTACCACTGCTAATGCAAGTACTACCATTAAATATATATATATATATATATATATATATTTCATTTACTTCTTTTTTTTTATTTATGTATTTATTTATTTATTACTATTTTTTTCAGGAAGAAATGTTTCTTTGTTTTAATACTTCTCTGTTTGGCTGTTACGTACATCGTCTTCAAAACAAATTTAAAAAAGAATACAGGTATGTATTTTTTAGAGAGTGAAATAGTGAATGAATTAATGGATGAATGAACGAATGGAATAAGGCATGACAGAAAGGATTGGAAGAATACAAGAAGTCTTTCAGTCTCTTAAATTAGCTTTGTGTCATCTGTTTAATTTGGTATGCGGATTAGTTTAGGATAATTTTACAGATAAACTTGAATTATAATCATAAGATAGTAATATTATCTGAATGATGTTATTGAATATACCTTAACTTATGGTTACACACATATAGAGATATACTTCAGTATTAACTTTGCATTATTTGTTTAATTTGAAAATGTGGATTATTTTCGGATTATTTTACCGTAAAACGAATTGTAATCACAGGTAGCAATATTATCTGAGTGATGCTATAGAATATAAATTACTTGTGTATCTATTTCCAATTTTCTTCTTTCTTTCTTTTTTAAACATACAAATACGTTTATTATTATTATTATTATCATGATCGTTGTTATTACTATTATTATAATCATTATCACTATCATTATTGTTGTTCTTTTTACTGACGTCACAATTTTGCTAATTGCTTCTTTTCATTGACGTCACAATTTTGCTGACTGCTTCTTTTCACTGACGTCACAATTTTGCTAATTGCTTCTTTTCACTGACGTCACAGTTTTGCTAATTGACTGTTTTCACTGACGTCACAGTTTTGCTAATTGACTGTTTTCACTGACGTCACAGTTTTGCTAATTGACTGTTTTCACTGACGTCACACGATTGCTAAAGAAATCGCAGTTTAAATAACGCCATGGTGATTTTTTCTTCTTTAATTCCTAAAAGTTAACATCGCAAGTGACCAGATGTTTGTCCCAGTTTCTTTAGTTCACTGTACCACAGAAATATAACACATCAATATCTAGTCAATAAATAATATTTCTGTCTTGCTGTCTTCTACTGGAACAAATAAATAAATGAAATAAAATAAAACAAAATAACATAAAATAAAACAAAATAACATAAAATAAACATTATTATTATTATTATTATTATTATTATTATTATTATTATTATTATTATTATTATTATTATTATCTTTATCATATTTTCTTGGCTTTCAACATCTTAAATGTAGTTTCAATGATTTTAATATTTTAAACTTTACTTCATTTCAGGGGCTGATTTATTAAACTCATTTCTAAACCGGATGGACGCTATGTTTTTCAAATCAAACAAAACGACTCTAACTGCAGGTAGAATGTTTATTAATATCTTTTCTCAAATTAGGTATCTAATTTCTAATTATACATGCATAAATTAACAGGATAGATATATAGGCATACACAGAATATGCTTTCTTACTCAGATACCTGAACAGTTAAACATTGTTTGTTTTTTAAATCAGATTTCATTTCTTTCTTTTTTCTTTTTTTTTTCTTTTCCTTTTTCGTTCATGAAGTTACAAACCCATATTGGTTTGTCAATTTCTTATAAAGAATATATATATTTAGTTTGGCTTTGATGTCTTGAACATATTTTTATTTTAGTTACTGGAGGATTTAAATCAATCCTAAACACATCTGAGTCTAGACAGATGGAAGCGAACCTGACGGGAAAACTGGAAGGTAAAGTATTTTTAGTAACATTTCTGTAATTAATAAAGAGGAGAGAATGAAAGAAAGTGAGAGAATGAAAGAAAGTGAGAGATAAAGAGACGAGTATAAGACACACGAGATGTGAAATGATTTGAGACAAAGAAAGAGGAAGTCAGACAAAACAGAAAGAAAGAATGAATGAGACTGAAAAATAAATTTTGTTTTAAAAGAAAGCTACTCAGGGAAAAATATATAGATAAATAGACAGATAGCTAGAGAGATAGACAGATAGAGAAATAGACATATATACAGCTAGCTAGATAGACAGATAGATAGATAGACAGACAGAGAGACAGACTGAAAGAAAGAAAGATAAACAGATGGAAGCAGATGTAGATAAATGAAAAGAGAGAGAGGCTGAGAAGAGTAAGCATTTGCATATGAAATGAAAAACTCAAACAGAGAAATAACTGAAAAATAAAAGTGATTAAAGAAATTCATCAATTATTTTTTCTTCTTGCAGAGAAAGATTTAATTTACTCCAAGCCGATCAGCCTTAATTTAGAAATTTATAAAAAGATGTACAAAGCCAAAGTAGAAGGTAAAAATGTTTAGTCTTCTTTCTAGATTATATACATTATCTTTATTATTATCACTCTCATTATTATTGTTATTATTATTATTATTATTATTATTATTATTATTATTATTATTATTATTATTATTATTATCATCACCATTATTACTACTAATATTATCTCATTCCTCATTTTCATTATTTTTATTATCATTATCATTATCGTTAATATTAATTTGATTATCATTATTATTGTTGTTGTAACTACTATTAGTAACTTTGTAGTTTGTATGTAGTATGTTTTAAGTTCCACAAACTTCAATATGTCTTAATTTGACCACTCAGTGATATCTATCTATATCCTATCCTATTTTATGTTTAAGATATCAAATTACACAAAGTGTGGAAAAAGCTTACAGAAGTACGATCTTGTTGGAAAGGTGTAGGAGCTAGTAAGTTATTTATTCTTAGAGAGAGAGAGAGAGAGAGAGAGAGAGAGAGAGAGAGAGAGAGAGAGAGAGAGAGAGAGAGAGAGAGAGAGAGAGAGAGAGAGAGAGAGAGAGAGAGAGAGAGAGAGAGAGAGAGAGAGAGAGGTTATAATTAATAATGTATATCAAATGCAAACAGCAGATAAAATATGATTTAACGGACAACACATTTGGTTTTGTCTACACTCATGTCACATGCATGCAATTAACGTGTCAGTTTTATTAATATAGTATTATTACATTATTAACAATAATAAGTAGAAGAAAAAAAGAACAATAACAGGAAAGTTACCAAAATGCTGTGGTTCAGCTTCCAATGCATTTTTGTTCCAAGCTATTCATTGACATTACTGTTTATACAAACAGATGTCAGATGTGTGGACACGGCCTGCAATTCATCTTTCCCTCCACCTTCTAGTGACGAAAATTTCCTCAGTGTGCTTACACCTCTTACCAGGGTCAAGGACGTTTCTGAGAGACTTTCAGTCGCTTTCGGACCTTACAAGAATGTTAGTAAAGTGACTTTCGTGACAGCTGCTTCTTCCAATCACTTCAAGGAATCTCTGGCACTGATCAAGAATCTACATGAAATTGTGTTTCCTAAGCTGACAAATTTTACTTTTTATTACTACGACTTGGGATTAAAACCAGAAGAAGAAGAAGAAGGTGAAGAGACATTTAACTAACAACAGAGAGAGAGAGAGAGAGAGAGAGAGAGAGAGAGAGAGAGAGAGAGAGAGAGAGAGAGAGAGAGAGAGAGAGAGAGAGAGAGAGTAGGAATGATGAATTATAATAATTAAAATGAAAAAAGATATAAATATAAGTATAAATGGATTAATAAATAAAGTAAGAAAGAAAGAAATGCATGAGTAAGTAAAGGATGAAATGAATGAATCGATGAATGAATGAATAAGTAAATAAATAAATAAATGAATAAAGGATATAGGTGTTGCATATAAAGAAGGTTCCCGTGTATATAAAGATCATACACAGATCCAAACTCTGGCATGTGTGAATATAAAAATAAATAAATAAATAAATAAATAAATAAATAAATAAATAAATAAATAAATAAACAAATAAATAAATAAATAAATAAATAAATAAATAAATAAATAAATAAATAAATAAACAAATAAATAAATAAAGAAATAAAGAAATAAATAAATAAATAAATAAACAAATAAATAAATAAATAAATAAATAAATAAACAAATAAATAAATAAATAAATAAATAAATAAACAAATAAATAAATAAATAAATAAATAAATAAATAAATAAATAAATAAATACTGCACGTAGTTGACATTGTTTATTAGCAGGTTCTACAGAGTTTCAGTTAAAATCGAGTAAGTAAAAACGTACTGAGTAGGTTCAATAAGTAATCACTGGTCTGTACAAATGAAATCTTATTTAGAGTAAACAGTTTAAATTAACTACATCTCCTGATATGAAAGTGTGTGTGCATACTAAAAACAAAATATATGTGTTTGCACCTTTTTCTTGAGTCTGCATGTATGTGCGTGTGTATTTCATTTGTGTCTACTGTTATGTATTCAGATTATTTTTATCTACTTATTGATTTATTTCTAAAAGAAAGAAAATGCTAGAGAGAGAGAGAGAGTGAGAGAGAGAGAGAGAGAGAGAGAGAGAGAGAGAGAGAGAGAGAGAGAGAGAGAGAGAGAGAGAGAGAGAGAGAGAGAGAGAGAGAAGAAGAAGAAGAAGAAATGCATAAGGCAATCAGAAAACAATTTGATGGTGAGTAAATCTAACAATGCCCTAGCTAACAGATTTCAATTTATCAAATGTTAATTTCAGATTAAAGACAAATGCAGGTGTGAATTCAGGTCATTTCCCTTTGATCTTTTGCCGAAGAGATTTAGATTTCTTAAAGGATACGCCTGGAAAGCAATACTAATTCAGGTAACAACAGTAATATTACTGTTAATTAGTCAGTGGATTTGTACTTCTACTACCTTTTATTACCTGTTATTACTAAAACTATTATTATTATTATTATTGTTATTATTGTTGTTGTTGTTGTTGTTGTTGTTATTATTGCTGTATTTATTAGCAGTACTACTTAAAATTTTAATTACAATGACAATATCTGCAGCAGTAGAAGCAATAGTAGCAGAAATTTAAGTGGTAATAGTAGTTGTTGCAGTATAAAAATAGCAGTAGTACTTTTATTAATGTAGTAGAAAATAGTTACAGTATTATTACTAGTAGCCGTAGTAATAATAGTATAGCAGTAGTTGTAGTAGCATTATTAGTAGTGACACTTGTAATAATAGCAGTGATTGTGTAATTGTGGCTGTTGTGATAGTAACAGTAGTGGTAACAGTAGCAATAGTAGTAGTAGTTGTTGTTGTTGTAGCAGGCCACGTCAAGAATATAGCGTAAATTTTGAGATGTTGAGATGTTTTGTACAACGCAGTTTTATCATCAAACTTTCTTGTGTGGGATGAGACATCGACTAAAAGTAGGAAAGAATGAAAGAAAAAAAAAAGCTTGGAAATATTTTGTTAGAGCAATTTTTGTTACAATCAGATATACATTTTAACTTTAATTAATTTAATTTATGTTGACATTGCAGGCTGTTCTTCAACACAGTGAATTGTTAATCTGGACTGATACATCAATCCGTTTCAAACCAGTCGACCTCCAACCTATGTTTGAGAACGTCAAATCTTCTGGAATCTTGCTAGCAATAGGAGGACATTCTATTGCAGATCACACTTCTAAAACTATGCTTGACTACTTCGGCGACGACGCCTGTGAATACGCCGCATATCACGAGTTTGAGACGGGGTTGGTGATGATGTACAATGAGCCGTTTATCAAGGACGTTGTCGTGAAGACGTGGTGGGCGTGTGCTATAGATCCCAAATGTATGTGCACCTATTATGACAACAGAGAACTTCTCTGTTACACACATATTAGAAAATACAGCAAATGTCACAGGTTTGATCAAGCGGCGTTAACTCTGATACTTGTTAAACTGTTCAGAGAACACGTAGAAACTTTCCGTGTTTTTATTGGGAAATATCACGATGTAAGAAGAGCGCCATTTTAAAGATTAAAACATAAAAATAAAATGTTTTTATTAATATTGATGTATGTATGCATGTATCTATGAATGAGTGTATGTATGTATGTATGTATGTATGTATGTTATATGTATATTTATTATTTAATTTTTTTTAATCATTTTCTATTTTTATCTCTAGGAATTCGATTTAACTCAAAACTGACCATTGTGTTTTTGTGCTTTGTCTATGTATTAATTAATTTCATATATAAAAAAAAACCCATTTAACAAGATTTATTTACATGCATGAAACCTTTTAAAACTATATGCAGAAGCATTCAGACATATTTAAAAATACATTTATAGAACAAAACAGTACATGTCTAAATCTATTTAAAACTATTTCAAAAACTATTTAGAAAGTATCCTTTCTAAAAAAAATCTATAAAATATTGTGACATTTAATACCAATACACTTCTAGAAAGAAATACAAGTCAAAAGTCTATTTAAAACTATTTTAAACACTATTTAGAAGATATCCTTTCTCAAAGTCTGTAAAAAAAAAATAATAATAATAATAATAACATTATAAAAAAAATCATTCCAAAAAAATTCGTAAACACATGACATATCCTTTGAAAACATCTTAAAACATTTCATGACTTTTTTTATTGAATTAATTCTTAAATGCGTTGCATAGACGTGTTATTCCGAAAATCGCGTAGAGAGTAAAATGTCTTTTAGACTTGGGTTTTTTTCTGTAAGCTATGACAGGACGTGCTGTTAGTGGATTTTTCATAGCAGTCTGTAAATTAAAATATTGCTCCTTCGTAACTTAACCAACGTCAACACTGCTGCGACTGTAAATGAGTCAACATTTATTCCAAAAGATTTTATTGTTTGTAACGTGCGAATCCAAAACGCTTCTCGTTCAAGTCTGAAAAGGCCAGGTTCAGTTTTGGACTCGAGAATGAGCGTTTGTTCTATTGGGATTATTTCAAAATAATCCTCCAGTATATGTCCAGGTAGGTTAAAGTGTTTGGCGACAGGAATGTCAACGTCATGCCTAATATCGTATTTGTGACAACTCGTAACATATTTTGTGTTTGGCCGACGTACTGTTTTTTTTACACAAGTTGCATGTCATCAAACACACAACATTTCTGGAATTGCAGTCTTGATTAGTTCGGATTTGATGTTCACTTTTTGTTTGTTCCTTACTGAACGTAGACTGAGATTTTATTATGTGGTGAAGACTGCGTCTGGTGTTTTTGCAGATCGCTGTAGATCCGGAACCCAGGTGAGGTTGAATATTATGTTGGATTTTATATGGTTTGAATGCGTCTGTTGGATCCAAGGGTTTTTCTAATTCTATGATTTAATTTTCCTTAGAACTCGTTTTGAATAACCTCTCGATTTCAGAGCGCAAAATAGAACTGAACAAACAAATTCAGATGAAGACACAGAGAGAATTTCGTAGAAGTGGGATTTCGTTGAAGCTGTCTATCACATATGTTACTGAACTGTCCAGATTAGGTTGGATGTAAACTGACGATTTCTGATAGAACAGGGGATGATATCCGTCACGTTGACTACACTGGATAGGTCTCGCTAAGTGTTGATGATGTCTGTGGACAGATTAAAAGCGGACACTTGTCTGTATTAGTAAAGATCATCTGACAGATATACTCTATGTCATCATTTAGCCATCGTAATTGTTGTCTGTTCCAGTATTAAATTCATAAATTTTCAAGGAAAGGCACTTTGCGTTCAATATTCAGAATGTGCCAATTTATTCTGTGAAATCCTATGTCTTGTTTTGATAATGAATACGAGTAGTTATCATGTCATATTATAAGTTAAGGTCACCTCACTGTGCCCGCACCTATTGATATGTATTACTGAAGCAGTCCAGGATAACAAATGATGAAACAGTGGTGGATTACAGTATAGTTTATTTCTCAAAAGAGTTATAACATTTAACAGCGCGACAAAGTGGGAGGCAGAATCAGCATATTCTACTCAGGTTTTCTGTTCTGTCGAGAGGAAACATTTGCTGTTGCTTTATGTCGAAGTCAAGTTGCTGGTGTTTCCTTTTATATATATATCTAAAGCATATTTATAAGTTATTGTTCTGTAAAATTATGTAAAATACATTTCACATTCTTTTGCTTTTTTTTTTTTTTTCATTTTCTTTTCTTTTCTTTTCCTCACATTCCTATAGTGCATTCTTAAGACTGCAAATACGTCAATAAAAAAAAAAAATTGTATGTTTTTTCTCTCTGATGAGGGTACTTTTTCTCGGACCCACGGATTTTGTAGATTTTTGTTGGTATTTAATTTGACATTTCTTGATTTCTTGATTTATTTACTTATTTATTTATTTATTATATTTGATTTTGTTTTTAATTTTGCAGATTTTTATAATATAATAATAATAATAATAATAATAATAATAATAATAATAATTATTATTATTATTATTATTATTATTATTATTATTTATTTATTTGTTTGTTTGTTTGTTTGTATAAATCATATAACACACACACACACACACACACACACACACACACACACACACACACACACACACAAAAACACACAAATACCTACGATGACAAAAGCAACTAAAGTCAGCATGTCCCAGTGGTTTAGAGAAAGAAAAAAATTATTAAATATTTGTCACCCCGCTTACAGACATCTTTAAAAATCTGATGTTACACAGACCTGGATTTTCGTTAGTTTGTTTCTACAAGTGGACTTTTAACTATCTGCATTTTAATAAGTAGATTTTAATCTGTAATGGATTTTTAGTATATTGTGTACAAAAGTAGATTTTTTTTTTAACATTATTTGGATTTTAATAAGTGGATTTTTACCTAACAGTTTGGTTCTACAAGTAGATTTTTAAACTTTTCTGGATTTCAGTGAGTAGATTTTAATTTGACACGTATTTTTTTATGATTCTATTATACTGATGATTTTAAATTTAAATGGACTTAGAAAGAAGTTGTAGCATGATTTGAACTTTGAATATTTTACATCTGCACACATTCATTAGATATTTCAATTGTTGATGTTCTTTAAGACTGACATATAGACACGGACACACATAGATACACATATCCACATATATTTCGTTTTTTTCACTTTTGGTTAGAAAAATGTCTTTTTTGGTTTACATGGAATTCAAATTCCTGCAGTGGATGTGTTCCGCGCAATTTTCCGATCTGCGCTATCTGAAGATTGTAAATATGTTGAAAGGAAATTGTGTGTAAACTTTGTCTCTCTGATGAAGGGGAAACCTGCGATGTAGGAAAACTTTTGCTGGATCCCATGGGTGTCCATACTAGTCAGATAACCCTTCACAAATTTTCATTAGTTATTTTAATTTTTAATGTTCTTTAAGACTGAGATATAGACAAAGATACACACAGATACACATATCCACATACAGATACACACATACACGTATACACCCACAGTATCTGTATATCTCTGGGTTATGCTTAGTGTTTAAGTGTATTCCAATGTTTTGTTTTGTGTGTGTGTATGCGTGTGTGTAAAACATGTTTATAAGATACCGATGTGTGAATTTTATTAATCTAAAGTGAGTCAGAATATATGAAAAAGTTATTTTATATTCTTCTTTTGTATTTTTGGTCTTGGCATAAAAAAAAATGTTTTTCGTTCACATTCCTACAATTCATATGTTCCGCTTGATTTGCCGATTTGCGCTATCTTAAGATTGTGCTATCAATTCTGAAGATTATAAATATATCAAAAGAAAATTACGTGTAAATGTTATCATAATAAGGAGAAATCTGCGATGTAGGGACACTTTTGTTGGACCTCATGAGAGGGACAAAATGTTCAGACATTTTTATTTTAAAATATTTGCGATCTTTATTAACATACAGCATACAGGTGCCTCCAACGAACGTAAACAAGAAAAACAACAACAACAACAACAAAATAATAATCATAATCATAATAATAATAATAATAATTTTGTTTCGACTCAAACAGTTTGCTGTGAACAACGTGACCTGTTAGAAGAAAGATAACAGTGTTTGTTTTGTTACACATTACTCTAGTTAGAGGAGATAGCAGTTATGCAGCTGAGTTCAAAGATTTTCGACATATCTCGGTAAGTTCGTGGTCCGAATATTTTCTAGCAAAACTTGAAATATTACTGTTTATAGCATGAGTGAATCTTCTATACATTGATACAGTAATGAAGACAAAGTGAGAAAGATAAACTTGACTAATAACTGAATGTCACAGAGTACAACATGACTTCTTCTTATTTATTTATTCATTTCTTGATTTATTTATTTACTTACTTGTATATATATTTATCTATTTATTTATTTATCTATTTATTTATTTATTTATTATATTTTTATTTGCGTTATTTTTGATCGAGATATATTAAGATAAATGTAGCAATATTTAAATAATAGTCAGCAATCTTTAGACACATAGACATACATACATATTTACATATACACCCAAATGCACATACACATATACATACAGTTATAAAATACATATATTCATAAAAAGAATAAAACATACACTCAAGATGTAAATTTACAACATATTTTTAGCTATAGAGTTGATATTTTTGACGGCAAAGTGACATAGAATATGACACATGAAAAAAGTATTCTTGATAAATGCAGTAAAGAGAAAAGTAATTGAAACAAAAACAAAAAGTTAAATTTTGTTACTTAAAGCAGTGATGAATTCTGTCAATTAAGTGTTAAATTATGTTGATCAAAATAGTTTTAAATTATATAAACTAGTATTAATATCATTATAATTGTTATATTTATCATCACTGTATTACTATTACCACTGCTAATGCAAGTACTACCATTAAATATATATATATATATATATATATATATTCATTTACTTCTTTTTTTATTTATGTATTTATCTATTTATTACTATTTTTCAGGAAGAAATGTTTCTTTGTTTTAATACTTCTCTGTTTGGCTGTTACGTACATCGTCTTCAAAACAAATTTAAAAAAGAATACAGGTATGTATTTTTTAGAGAGTGAAATAGTGAATGAATTAATGGATGAATGAACGAATGGAATAAGGAATGACAGAAAGGATTGGAAGAATACAAGAAGTCTTTCAGTCTCTTAAATTAGCTTTGTGTCATCTGTTTAATTTGGTATGCGGATTAGTTTAGGATAATTTTACAGATAAACTTGAATTATAATCATAAGATAGTAATATTATCTGAATGATATTATTGAATATACCTTACCTTATGGTTACACACATATACAGATATACTTCAGTATTAACTTTGCATTATTTGTTTAATTTGAAAATGTGGATTATTATCCGATTATTTTACCGTAAAACTTAAATTGTAATCACAGGTAGTAATATTATCTGAGTGATGCTATAGAATATAAATTACTTGTGTATCTATTTCCAATTTTCTTCTTTCTTTCTTTTTTAAACATACAAATACGTTTATTATTATTATTATTATTATCATGATCGTTGTTATTACTATTATTATAATCATTATCACTATCATTATTGTTGTTCTTTTTACTGACGTCACAATTTTGCTAATTGCTTCTTTTCATTGACGTCACAATTTTGCTGACTGCTTCTTTTCACTGACGTCACAATTTTGCTAATTGCTTCTTTTCACTGACGTCACAGTTTTGCTAATTGACTGTTTTCACTGACGTGACAGTTTTGCTAATTGACTGTTTTCACTGACGTCATAGTTTTGCTAATTGACCTGACGTCACATGATTGCTAAAGAAATCGCAGTTTAAATAACGCCATGGTGATTTTTTCTTCTTTAATTCCTAAAAGTTAACATCGCAAGTGACCAGATGTTTGTCCCAGTTTCTTTAGTTCACTGTACCACAGAAATATAACACATCACTATCTAGTCAGTAAATAGTATTTCTGTCTTGCTGTCTTCTACTGGAACAAATAAATAAATGAAATAAAATAAAACAAAATAACATAAAATAAAACAAAATAACATAAAATAAAACAAAATAACATAAAATAAACATTATTATTATTATTATTATTATTATTATTATTATTATTATTATTATTATTATCATCATATTTTCTTGGCTTTCAACATCTTAAATGTAGTTTCAATGATTTTAATATTTTAAACTTTACTTCATTTCAGGGGCTGATTTATTAAACTCATTTCTAAACCGGATGGACGCTATGTTTTTCAAATCAAACAAAACGACTCTAACTGCAGGTAGAATGTTTATTAATATCTTTTCTCAAATTAGGTATCTAATTTCTAATTATACATGCATAAATTAACAGGATAGATATATAGGCATACACAGAATATGCTTTCTTACTCAGATACCTGAACAGTTAAACATTGTTTGTTTTTTAAATCAGATTTCATTTCTTTCTTTTTTCTTGTTTTGTTTTCCTTTTTCGTTCATGAAGTTACAAACCCATAGTGGTTTGTCAATTTCTGATAAAGAATATATATAATTAATTTGGCTTTCATGTCTTGAACATATTTTTATTTTAGTTACTGGAGGATTTAAATCAATCCTAAACACATCTGAGTCTAGACAGATGGAAGCGAACCTGACGGGAAAACTGGAAGGTAAAGTATTTTTAGTAACATTTCTGTAATTAATAAAGAGGAGAGAATGACAGAAAGTGAGAGAATGAAAGAAAGTGAGAGATAAGGAGACGAGTATAAGACACACGAGATGTGAAATGATTTGAGACAAAGAAAGAGGAAATCAGACAAAACAGAAAGAAAGAATGAATGAGACTGAAAACTAAATTTTGTTTTAAAAGAAAGCTACTCAGGTTAAAATATATAGATAAATAGACAGATAGCTAGAGAGATAGACATATAGAGAAATAGACAGACAGAGAGACAGACTGAAAGAAAGATAAACAGATGGAAGCAGATGTAGATAAATGAAAAGAGAGAGAGGCTGAGAAGAGTAAGCAGTCTGCATATGAAATGAAAAACTCATACAGAGAAATAATTGAAAAATAAAACTGATTAAAAAAATAAATTTTTCTTCTTGCAGAGAAAGATTTAATTTACTCCAAGCCGATCAGCCTTAATTTAGAAATTTATAAAAAGATGTACAAAGCCAAAGTAGAAGGTAAAAATGTTTAGTCTTCTTTCTAGATTATATACATTATCTTTATTACTATCACTCTCATTATTATTGTTATTATTATTATTATTATTATTATTATCATCATCACCATT
>CM022674.1:898110-905610 GCA_012295275.1 Chrysomallon squamiferum | reverse complement strand
TTATTAAAGTACAATAGTTGTGCATAAAAAATAGCAGTAGTACTTTTTTATTAATGTAGTAGAAAATAGTTACAGTATTATTACTAGTAGCCGTAGTAATAATAGTATAGCAGTAGTTGTAGTAGCATTATTAGTAGTGACACTTGTAATAATAGCAGTGATTGTGTAATTGTGGCTGTTGTGATAGTAACAGTAGTGGTAACAGTAGCAATAGTAGTAGTAGTTGTTGTTGTTGTAGCAGGCCACGTCAAAGAATATAGCGTAAATTTTGAGATGTTGAGATGTTTTGTACAACGCAGTTTTATCATCAAACTTTCTTGTGTGGGATGAGACATCGACTAAAAGTAGGAAAAAATGAAAAAAAAAAAAAGCTTGAAAATTTTTGTTAGAGCAATTTTTGTTAAATCAGATATACATTTTAAGTTTAACTAATTTAATTTATGTTGACATTGCAGGCTGTTCTTCCACACAGTGAACTGTTAATCTGGACTGATACATCAATCCGTTTCAAACCAGTCGACCTCCAACCTTTGTTTGACAACGTCAAATCTTCTGGAATCTTGCTAGCAATAGGGGGACACTCTATTGCAGATCACACGTCTAAAACTATGCTTGACTACTTCGGCGACGACGCCTGTGAATATTCCGCGTATCACGAGTTTGAGACAGGGTTGGTGATGATGTACAATGAGCCGTTTATCAAAGACGTTGTCGTGAAGACGTGGTGGGCGTGTGCTATAGATCCCAAATGTATGTGCACCTATTATGACAACAGAGAACTTCACTGTAACACACGTATTAGAAAATACAGCAAATGTCACAGGTTTGATCAAGCGGCGATAACTCTGATACTTGTTAAACTGTTCAGAGAACACGTAGAAACTTTCCGTGTTTTTATTGGGAAATATCACGTTGTAAGAAGAGCGCCATTTTAAAGATTAAAAAATAAAAATAAAATGTTTTTATTAATATGAATGTATGTATATGTCTATTTGTATGTATGAATGTATGTATGTATGTATATGTATGTATGTATGTATGTATGTTATGTGTATATTTATTATTTAAAAAAATTTAATCATTTTCTAATTTTATCTCTAGGAATTCGATTTAACTCAAAATTGACCATTGTGTTTTTGTGCTTTGTCTATGTATTAATTAATTTCATACATAAAAAAACCCATTTAACAAGATTTATTTACATGCATGAAACCTTTTAAAACTATATGCAGAAGCATTGAGACATATTTAAAAATACATTTATAGAGCAAAACAGTACATCTCTAAATCTATTTAAAACTATTTCAAAAACTATTTAGAAAGTATCCTTTCTAAATATAAATCTATAAAATATTGTGACATTTAATACCAATACACTTCTAGAAAGAAATACAAGTCAAAAATCTATTTAAAACTATTTTAAACACTATTTAGAAGATATCCTTTCTCAAAGTCTGTAAAAAAAATAAAAATAATAATAATAACATTATAAAAAATACATTCCAAAAAATTCGTAAACACATGACATATTCTTTGAAAACATCTTAAAACATTTCATGACTTTTTATTGAATTTATTTGTAAATGCTTTGCATAGACGTGTTATTCCGAAAATCGCGTAGAGAGTAAAATGTCTTTTAGACTTGGTTTTTTTTTCTGTAAGCTATGATGGGACGTGCTGTTAGTGGATTTTTCATAGCAGTCTGTAAATTAAAATACTGCTCCTTCGTAACTTAACGTAACCAACGTCAACATTGCTGCGACTGTAAATGAGTCAACATTTATTCCAGAAGGTTTTATTGTTTGTAACGTGCGAATCCAAAACACTTCTCCTTCAAGTCTGAAAAGGTCAGTTTCAGTTTTGGACTCGAGAATGGGCGTTTGTTCTATTGGGATTATTTCAAAATGATCCTCCAGTATATGTCCAGGTAGGTTAAAGTGTTTGGCGACAGGAATGTCAACCTCATGCCTAATATCGTATTTGTGACAAGCAGTTCTAACTTGTAACATATTTTGTGTTTGGCCGACGTACTGTGTTTTACACAAATTGCATGTCATCAAACACACAACATTTTTGGAATCGCAGTCTTGATTAGTTCCGATTTGATATTCACTTTTTGTTTGTTCCTTACTGAACGTAGACTGAGATTTTATTATGTGGTGAAGACTGCATCTGGTGTTTTTGCAGATCGCTGTAGATCCGGAACCCAGGTGAGGTGGAATATTATGTTGGGTTTTATATGGTTTGAATGCGTCTGTTGGATCCAAGGGTTTTTCTAATTCTATGACGGTTTCAGATTTAATTTTCCTTAGAACTCGTTTTGAATAACCTCTCGATTTCAGAGCGCAAAATAGAACTGAACAGGAAAATTCAGATGAAGAGATAGACAGACAAACAGAGAGAGAGAGAGAGAGAGAGAGAGAGAGAGAGAGAGAGAGAGAGAGAGAGAGAGAGAGAGAGAGAGAGAGAGAGAGAGAGAGAGAGAGAGAGAGAGAGAGAGAGAGAGAATAATAATGTGAATGAAATAGAAACAGTGGGTTTTCGTTGAAGCTGTCTAACACATATGTTATTGAACTGTCCAGATTAGGTTGGATGTAAACTGACGATTTCTGATAGAACAGGGATGATATCCGTCACGTTGACTACACTGGACAGGTCTCGCTAAGTGTTGATGATATCCGTCACGTTGACTACACTGGACAGGTCTCGCTAAGTGTTGATGATATCCGTCACGTTGACTACACTGGACAGGTCTCGCTAAGTGTTGATGATATCCGTCACGTTGACTGTCTCAGATTAAAAGTTGATGATATCCGTCACGTCTGTATTAGTGGAAAGGTCTCATCTGATGATATCCGTCACGTCTATATCCGTCAAAAGTTGACTACACTGTCATCATTCAAGTAGATAAATGATATCCGTCAATTGTAAGTGTTATCTATTCCAATATTACATTTATAAATTTTCAAGGAAAGGCACTTTGCGTTCAATACTATGTCTTGTTTTGATAATGAATACGAGTAGTTATCATGTCATATTATAAGTTAAGGTCAGCTCACTGTGCCCGCACCTATTGATATGTATTACTGAAGCAGTCCAGGATAGCAAATGATGAAACAGTGGTGGATTACAGTATAGTTTATTTCTCAAAAGAGATATAACATTTCACAGTGCGACAAAGTGCGAGGCGGAATCAGCATATTCTGTTGAGGTTTTCTGTTCTGTCGAGAGGAAACATTTGCTGTTGCTTTATGTCGAAGTCAAGTTGCTGGTGTTTCCTACGTTTTGGTGCCAACCTTCCACCAGCTCTTAGTTGTAAAACTGTATCTTCAACAAAGGCCTGCTCTGTCTTAAACAACGGAACCAACGGAAAAACTGATATTCTAAATTGATGGTCAAAGTAAACCAAATTTTCACCACTCTAAGCATTTAGCACAAATCTAACATTTACCTGAGCGTTTGCTATTCTGTATGATTTGTATTTTGTCTGGCGGGTATATACCGACATACCAACAGTGAACAATCGTAGATTACGTATACAGAGATCTGTACATGTATTACCATACAAGCCGCTTCATATTTAAAAACAAGATTAGCTTCTGAGTAGGTGTTCACTTTAATGACACTGACTGTACACACATCCATACATACACTGAGAACGGTAACATACAAAATGGGTGCTACACGTTCGAGTCTCGTTAGCGGCATCTGACGGGTTTGTGAGGTTGTGACTGGACTTTGTCCTCGTGTGCCAGTGAATTCCCAAATATTGTCTAAGTGCAGAGTCTATTTAGATGTACATAAGACACAGAATATTCAAATTCCGGAACTACATACATACATACATACATAAGAATGTAAATGTGATAAAAAGAAATTGTCTGTAGATTTTATTTTCACGTATTTATAATTTATATTGCATCACAGCGGTACTCACAACATAAATAAATCGTCGTGTGCTGGCATTGCCACAGCAAGCATCACAGTTGGAAACACATCTGCAAATATATCGACTTCATTGATCCTTTCTAATAAAGCATATTTTCCTGTCATGAAACTCATAATACGCACAAGGTAGTTTTACGTCAAATACAATAATGCACTTGAAACCCAAGTAGAACTCCGACTTGAAACAGTCGCACCAATTGTTTCGATCCCAACAGAACCGAGACGATGCAGGATTTAAAAAACATAAAAATCACGGAATGATGTTAAATGATTGACTTATTAAAATTATGTACCATAGCTAGTTCAGATGACAGTAACGCGAGATTCTTCAAGTTTTTATTGCTGTATCACAATTTACGATTCCCGTATATTATCAAGCAACTATTGAGTACTTTCTGTTTATTGAGTGAATCATTCATGTAGTAACGAACAGAAGGTTAGAAATATAAGCTTTACTAATAGCTGAATGTCACAGAGTATAATTTCACTTTTCATTTTGCAGATTTGTATCATTTATTTATTTATTCATTAATTTACATTATTTATCTTTTGAGCGAGATATATTAAACATATTTAACAATATATTAAATAATAGACAGCCATTTATACACATATGTGTATACATACATCACGCAGACAAATAACACACGCGCACACGTATAAATGCCTATGATGACAAATGCAGCTAAATTCTGCATGCCCCAGTGACTTTGATAACTATTTTAAAATATTTGTCACACCTGTTACAGACATCTGTAACAATCAGATTTTAGACACACGTGGATTTTCGTTAGTTTGTTTCTGCATCTGGATTATAATAAATTGATTTTGATCTCATATGGATTTTTAATATAACGTGTACAAAAGGAGATTGTTAACTTCGTCAGGATTTTAATAAGTGGATTTCAATCTGGCACGCGTTTTTAGCAGTTTGGTTGTACAAGCAGATTCTTAGCGTTTTCTGGATTTTAGTGAGTGGATTTTAATTAGTAGATTTAATTAGTAGATTTTAATTAGTAGATTTTAATTAGTGGATTTTAATTAGTAGATTTTAATTAGTAGATTTTAATTAGTAGATTTTAATTAGTAGATTTTAATTAGTAGATTTTAATTAGTAGATTTTAATTAGTAGATTTTAATTAGTAGATTTTAATTAGTAGATTTTAATTAGAACTTTTAATGATTTTATTTTACTGATGATTTTAAATTTAAATCGACTTTGAAAGAATTTATGCCATGATTTGAGGTTTGAATATTATATATGAGCAAACATTCATTAGATATTTCAATTTTTAATGTTCTTTATCACTGACATATAGACAAAGATACACATAGATACACATATTCACATAGAGACAGACGTACATATACACACACAACATATCTGTCTATGCTTGGTGTTTGAGTGTATGTCAATCTTTCTTTTTGGATGGCTGTATATATATATATATATATATATGTGTGCGTGTGAGTGTGTGTGTGGTTGAACCTATCTGTGTTTGTGTATGTTTGAATGTATGTGTATGTATGTGTGTATCTATATCTGTGTACTTGACATTGTGTATATATGTTTATAGGAGAGATGATACACATAACATCTGTATGATTCTATGATCCCACATGTCTACCTTTATATATACTTTGGAAATACACGTTTAAATATGTATAGATAAGACATATTTATAAGTTACTGTTCTGTGAATTTAATTAATCTAAAATGAGTTACGATATAAGTAAAACATATTTCATGTTCTTCCTTTTAATATTTTATTTTGGCTACAATAATTTCCTTTTTGGTTTACATGGATTCCATATTCCTACAGTGGATGAGATCCGTGCTGTATAAAGATAGCGCAGTGCATTTTTAAGATTGTAAATATGTTGAAAGGAAACTGTGTGTAGATTTTGCTCCTCTGATGAAGGGGAAACCTGCGATGTAGCGATACTTTTGCTCCAACCCACGGGTGTCCGTACAAGACAGGCACCGCTTTACAAGAGGGACAAGATTTACACAAATGTTATTTTAACACATTTACAATCTTTATTCACTTGCATCATATCGGTACTCACAACGTGCATAAATAAGAACAACAGCAAGAACGGAATAATAATAATAATAATAATAATAATAATAATAATAATAATAATAATAATAATAAAGAAGATTTTTTTCAAAAGTTTGTTGAATGCTTTTTCTGATGTTAATTCTGTTTAATCTAATATAATTAATGTCGACTCAAACAGTCTCCAAGCAACAGCTGGACCAGTTTGAAGAGACAGACTAGTTTTTATTTTCACACACATTACTCTAGTTAGATGAGATGGCAGTAATGGGAGACTGTTCAAGATTTGTCACCAGTTCAAGGTAAGTTCGTCTTCTGAATATTTTCTAGCGAGAGCAAATCATTAATACATTCGTACAGTAACGAAGACAAAGTTAGAAAGATAAACTTGACTAATAACTGAATGTCAGGGAATATAATATAACTTTCAGGTTTGCAGATTTTTGTTATTTATTTAATTTTTGACTGAGACATATTCAGATTAATTTAGGAATATTTTACATAACAGCAATGTATACACATATGTGTGTGTATATGTGTATATATATACATTTATACAAACACATACAGATATATGCATATATACATGCAAATATTCATGCATACAACATATATACATAAATATAAACATACATACATTCAAAGTATCAAGAGTGTAGCATATTTAGAACTGTAATCTGATATTTTTGACGCAAAGTGACATAAAAAGGTAATTAAAACGAAAAGAAAACTGTTCATTTTTGTTACGTTAAGCATTGATGAATTCTGTTAATTGTTAGATTCTGCTGAATAAACAGTGTTAAATTATGTTGATTAAAATTCTGTTAAATTATATTAACTATTATTAATATCATCATCATTATTACATTTATTAGTATTAAATGTTACTTATTTTATTTATTTATTTTTTCAGGAAGAAATGTTTCTCTATTTTAGCACTTTTGTGTTTTCCTGTTACGTACATTGTCTTCACAACGAATTTTAAAAATAATACAGGTATGTCTTTTCTCAGTGAGTGTTATAGTGTATCAATTAATGGATGAACGAACGAAAGGAATAAGGAATGACAGAAAGGATTGAAAGAATAAAAGAAGTCTTTCAGTCTCTTAAATTAACCTTGTGTCATCTGTTTAATTTGGTTTGCGGATTAGTTTAGGATAATTTTTCAGATAAACTTGAGTTATCATCACAGATAGTAATATTGTCTGAATGATGTTATTGAATATACCTTACTTCTGTTTCTGTTTCCTATTTCTATTATTATTATTAGTAGTAGTAGTAGTAGTATCGTTATTGTTATTTTTATTCTTATCATAATCATCATCATCATCATCACCATCATTATTATTATTTAATATTATTGCTACAGTTTTTCCTTATTTTATTTATTTATTTATTTATTTATTTATTTATTTATTTATTTAATATTTATGTTTATTTTTTTATTTATTTATCTTGGCTCTTCTTGTTAAATTATTTTAATATGTTG
>CM022674.1:846263-897910 GCA_012295275.1 Chrysomallon squamiferum | reverse complement strand
ATTTTAATTAGTAGATTTTAATTAGTAGATTTTAATTAGTAGATTTTAATTAGTAGATTTTAATTAGTAGGTTTTAATCAGAACTTTTAATGATTTTATTTTACTGATGATTTTAAATTTAAATCGACTTGGAAAGAATTTATGCCATGATTTGAGGTTTGAATATTATATATGAGCAAACATGCATTAGATATTTCAATTTTTAATGTTCTTTATCACTGACATATAGACAAAGATACACATAGATACACATATTCACATAGAGACAGACGTACATATACACACAACATATCTGTCTATCTCTGTGTTATGCTTAGTGTTTGAGTGTATGTCAATCTTTCTTTTTGGATGGCTGTATATATATATATATATATATATGTGCGTGTGAGTGTGTGTGTGGTTGAACCTATCTGTGTTTGTGTATGTTTGAATGTATGTGTATGTATGTGTGTATCTATATCTGTGTACTTGACATTGTGTATATATGTTTATAGGAGAGATGATACACATAACATCTGTATGATTCTATGATCCCACATGTCTACATTTATATATACTTTGGAAATACACGTTTAAATATGTATAGATAAGACATATTTATAAGTTACTGTTCTGTGAATTTAATTAATCTAAAATGAGTTACGATATAAGTAAAACATATTTCATGTTCTTCCTTTTAATATTTTATTTTGGCTACAATAATTTCCTTTTTGGTTTACATGGATTCCATATTCCTACAGTGGATGAGATCCGTGCTGTATAAAGATAGCGCAGTGCATTTTTAAGATTGTAAATACAATGAAAGGAAACTGTGTGTAGATTTTGCTCCTCTGATGAAGGGGAAACCTGCGATGTAGCGATACTTTTGCTCCAACCCACGGGTGTCCGTACAAGACAGGCACCGCTTTACAAGAGGGACAAGATTTACACAAATGTTATTTTAACACATTTACAATCTTTATTCACTTGCATCATATCGGTACTCACAACGTGCATAAATAAGAACAACAGCAAGAACGGAATAATAATAATAATAATAAAGAAGATTTTTTTCAAAAGTTTGTTGAATGCTTTTTCTGATGTTAATTCTGTTTAATCTAATATAATTAATGTCGACTCAAACAGTCTCCAAGCAACAGCTGGACCAGTTTGAAGAGACAGACTAGTTTTTATTTTCACACACATTACTCTAGTTAGATGAGATGGCAGTAATGGGAGACTGTTCAAGATTTGTCACCAGTTCAAGGTAAGTTCGTCTTCTGAATATTTTCTAGCGAGAGCAAATCATTAATACATTCGTACAGTAACGAAGACAAAGTTAGAAAGATAAACTTGACTAATAACTGAATGTCAGGGAATATAATATAACTTTCAGTTTTGCAGATTTTTGTTATTTATTTAATTTTTGACTGAGACATATTCAGATTAATTTAGGAATATTTTACATAACAGCAATGTATACACATATGTGTGTATATGTGTATATATATACATTTATACAAACACATACATATATGCATATATACATGCAAATATTCATGCATACAACATATATACATAAATATAAACATACATACATTCAAAGTATCAAGAGTGTAGCATATTTAGAACTGTAATCTGATATTTTTGACGCAAAGTGACATAAAAAGGTAATTAAAACGAAAAGAAAACTGTTCATTTTTGTTACGTTAAGCATTGATGAATTCTGTTAATTGTTAGATTCTGCTGAATAAACAGTGTTAAATTATGTTGATTAAAATTCTGTTAAATTATATTAACTATTATTAATATCATCATCATTATTACATTTATTAGTATTAAATGTTACTTATTTTATTTATTTATTTATTTATTTTTTCAGGAAGAAATGTTTCTCTATTTTAGCACTTTTGTGTTTTCCTGTTACGTACATTGTCTTCACAACGAATTTTAAAAACAATACAGGTATGTCTTTTCTCAGTGAGTGTTATAGTGTATCAATTAATGGATGAACGAACGAAAGGAATAAGGAATGACAGAAAGGATTGAAAGAATAAAAGAAGTCTTTCAGTCTCTTAAATTAACCTTGTGTCATCTGTTTAATTTGGTTTGCGGATTAGTTTAGGATAATTTTTCAGATAAACTTGAGTTATCATCACAGATAGTAATATTGTCTGAATGATGTTATTGAATATACCTTACTTCTGTTTCTGTTTCCTATTTCTATTATTATTAGTAGTAGTAGTAGTAGTATCGTTATTGTTATTTTTATTCTTATCATAATCATCATCATCATCATCACCATCATTATTATTATTTAATATTATTGCTACAGTTTTTCCTTATTTTTATTTATTTATTTATTTATTTATTTATTTATTTATTTATTTATTTATTTAATATTTATGTTTATTTTTTTATTTATTTATCTTGGCTCTTCTTGTTAAATTATTTTAATATGTTGGGTTAACAGTAATTTAAGAAAGGCTGAGTTAGAATATTTGTATTGATTAACCACACTGCGAACAAAACAATGAATGCAACAAAAACATTATGAATACACACATATACACATATAAAATACGCACAAACATACATACATACCTACTTACATACATACATACATACATACATACATACATACATACCTACTTACATACATGCATAGATATAGTAACATTCATACATAAAAATACGTATACAACTGTCTACTTTCCTACCTACCTACCTACCTGTCTAGCTATTTACCTACCTACCTGTCTAGCTATTTACCTACCTACCTGTCTAGCTATTTACCTACCTACCTGTCTAGCTATTTACCTACCTACCTCTCTAGCTATTTACCTACCTACCTCTCTAGCTATTTACCTACCTAGCTATTTACCTACCTACCTGCCTAGCTATTTACCTACCTAATTGTCTAGCTATTTACCTACCTACCTGTCTAGCTATTTACCTACCTACCTGTCTAGCTATTTACCCACCCACCTGTCTAGCCATTTACCCACCCACCTGTCTAGCCATTTACCCACCTACCTGTCTAGCCATTTACCCACCCCACCTGTCTAGCTATTTACCCACCCACCTGTCTAGCTATTTTACCCACCTACCTGTCTAGCTATTTACCTACCTACCTGTCTAGCCTACCTGTCTAGCTATTTACCTACCTACCTGCCTAGCTATTTACCCACCCACCTGCCTAGCTATTTACCCACCCACCTGTCTAGCTATTTACCCACCCACCTGCCTAGCTATTTACCCACCCACCTGTCTAGCTATTTACCTACCTACCTGTCTAGCTATTTACCTACCTACCTGTCTACCTATTTACCTACCTACCTGTCTAGCTATTTACCTACCTACCTGCCTAGCTATTTACCTACCTACCTGCCTAGCTATTTACCTACCTACCTGCCTAGCTATTTACCTACCTACCTGCCTAGCTATTTACCTACCTACCTGCCTAGCTATTTACCTACCTACCTGCCTAGCTATTTACCTACCTACCTGCCTAGCTATTTACCTACCTATATATATATATACATCTGCATCTGATGACTATGACGACGTAATTTGAATTTCTGCTTCTGTGCTAGTGATTACCACATATTGTCTATGTGCAGTCTTAACATTTATAAACAGGTAGATACTAAATTTTTAAAACGAAATAAAAGGACTAAAACTGACAGTACAATATTTATTACCATCTTCTCTAAAATTTTATATCTATTTCATAATAATACATGGATAAATCCAAAGAATAGGCATATTATACAGATTCCTATCGCGATTTAAAAAAATGCAATTTTATTAGTAAATTTGTATCTTATGACAGTTGACGTTACAGTTCAGTGTACAAGTTTTATAGAATAGAGATATATTTATTTCGCTTTGATGGTTTGAACATATTTTTATTTTAGTTACTGGAGGATTTAAATCAATCCTAAAAAAATCTGAGTCTAGACAGATGGAAGCGAACCTGACGAGAAAACTGGAAGGTAAAGTATTTTTAGTAAAATTTCTGTAATTAATAAAGAGGAGAGAAGGAAAGAAAGTGAGAGAATGAAAGTAAGTGAGAGATAAAGAGACGAGTATATGAAACACGAGATGTTAAATGATTTGAGACAAAGAAGGAGGAAGTCAGGAAAATCAGAAAGAAGGAATGAATGAGGCTGAAAAATACATTTAGTGTATCTCTGTGTATGTCTGTGTATGTCTGTGTATGTCTGTGTATGTGGGATATATGTCTGCATCTGTAAAATTCAGAGTACCTGTGTATCTATGTCTATGTGTATGGGTGTGTCAGAAGAGAGGGAGAGGAGGGAGAGAGAGAGAGAGAGAGAGAGAGAGAGAGAGAGAGAGAGAGAGAGAGAGAGAGAGAGAGAGAGAGAGAGAGAGAGAGAGAGAGAGAGAGAGAGAGAGAGAGAGAGAGAGAGAGAGAGAGAGAGAGAGAGAGAGAGAGAGAGAGAGAGAGAGAGAGAGAGAGAGAGAGAGAATTAAATAGGCAAGCTGCAAAAGTAGGACCGAGATAGACAATATGTAAATACATAGATAGAAAAACAGAAAAAACGAGAGACAAAATAAAAGAGAGATATGCTGATAGACATATAGATAGAGACAGAGATGTACAGATATACAGATATATAGGTAGACAGATAATAAGAGAGACAGAGATATACAGATATATAGGTAGACAGATAATAAGAGAGACAGAGATGTACAGATATACAGATATATAGGTAGACAGATAATAAGAGAGACAGAGATGTACAGATATACAGATATATAGGTAGACAGATAATAAGAGAGAGAGACTGAAAGAAGGGTATATAAAGAGAGGGAGGCAAATGTAGATGAGTGAAAAGAGAGAAACAGCAAGAAGAGTAACCTGTCTGCACATGAAATGAAAAGCTCATACAAAGAAATAATTGAAAAATACAAGTGATTAAAGAAATTAATTTTCTTGCAGAGAAAGATTTGGTTTACTCCAAGCCGATCAGCCTTAATTTAGAAATTTATAAAAATATGTTCAAAGCCAAAGTTGAAGGTAAAGATGTTTAAACTTCTTTCTAGATTATATACATTATCTTTATTATTATTATTATTGTTATTATTATTATTATTATTATCGTTAATATTAATTTGATTATCATTATTATTGTTGTTGTTGTAACTACTATTAGTAACTTTGTTGTTTGTATGTAGTAGATTTTTAGTTTCACAAACTTCAGTATAAGTCTTAATTTGACCACTCAGTGATATCTATCTATATCCTATCATATTTTATGTTTAATATATCAAATTACAAAAAGTACGTCTATATTTTCATTTACGTATCGTATTTTATGTTTAATATATCAAAATACACAAAGTACGTCTATATTTTCATCTACGTATCGTATTTTATGTTTAAGATATCAAAATACACAAAGTACGTCTATATTTTCATCTACGTATCGTATTTTATGTTTAAGATATCAAAATACACAAAGTGTGGAAAAACCTTACAGAAGTACGATCGTGTTGGAAAGGTGTAGGAGCTAGTAAGTTATTTATTCTTAGAGAGACAGACCTACATAGAGAGAGAGAGAGAGAGAGAGAGAGAGAGAGAGAGAGAGAGAGAGAGAGAGAGAGAGAGAGAGAGAGAGAGAGAGAGAGAGAGAGAGAGAGAGAGAGAGAGAGAGAGAGAGAGATTATAATTAATAATGTATATCAAATGCAAACAGCAGATAAAATATGATTTAACGGACAACACATTTGGTTTTGTCTACACTCATGTCACATGCATGCAATTAACGTGTCAGTTTTATTAATGTTATTATTATTATCATTTTTATTATTATTATTGTTGTCGTTGTTTTTATTATTATCATTATTATTATTATAAATAAGGTTGTTGTTGTTGGTGTTACTGTTGGCATTGCTGTTTCTGTTATTTTTACTATATATGTATGTATGTATGCAAGTTCATCTACATAAATACCTAGTTTTTGGGTTTTTTTTTTGATGAAAACAGAAAAATAATAACATAGATTACAACTGTCCAGTATAGTTTTTAGTTTGATAAATTTGAGGGTAACTCTTAATTTGACCTGTCAGTGATGTCTGGGTCTATATTTGTGTCTAAACTCCCCATTTTTTTAAATAAGATGTTAGTCAACTTTAAGTATGTTTATTTTTGTGTGTACGTATCCTATTTTATTTTTAAGAATCGAAAGTACACAAACTATGTTTATATTTGTGTTTTCGTATCGTATTTTATGTTTAAGATGTCAAATTACACAAAGTGTGGAAAAAACTTAAAGAAGTAACTTCTTGCTTGAAAGGTGTTAAATCTAGTAAGTTATTTATCCTTAAACAGAGAGAGAGAAAGAGAGAGAGAGAGAGAGAGAGAGAGAGAGAGAGAGAGAGAGAGAGAGAGAGAGAGAGAGAGAGAGAGAGAGAGAGAGAGAGAGAGAGAGAGAGAGAGAGAGAGAGAGAGAGAGAGAGAGAGAGAGAGAGAGAGAGAGAGAGAGAGAGAGAGAGAGAGAGAGAGTGAATGTAATTAATAATGTATATCAAACGGAAACAGCATTGGATTTTCTCTAAACTTACGTTATATGCATAAAATTAGATTTTGGATATTATTTATATTGTATTAATACATAACTAAACTTGTCCATATTATTAATATAATATTAATGTACTAATAACAATAATAATAATAATAAAAAAAAAACAATAACAATAATATCAACAAAGTTACCAAATGCTGTGGTTCAACTTCCAATGCATTTTTGTTCCAAGCTATTCATTCACATTACTGTTTATACAAACAGATGTCAGATGTGTGGACACGGCCTGCAAGTTATCTTTTCCTCCGCCTTCTAGTGACGAAAATTTCCTCAGTGTGCTTACACCTCTTACCAGGGTCAAGGACGTTTCTGACAGACTTTCAGTCGCTCTCGGACCTTACAAGAATGTTAGTAAAGTGACTTTCGTGACAGCTGCTTCTTCCAATCACTTCAAGGAATCTCTGGCACTGATCAAGAATCTACATGAAATTGTGTTTCCTCAGCTGAAAAATTTTACTTTTTATTTCTACGACTTGGGATTAGAACCAGAGGAGAAGAAGAAGGTGAAGACTCATTTAACTAACAGCAGAGAGAGAGAGAGAGAGAGAGAGAGAGAGAGAGAGAGAGAGAGAGAGAGAGAGAGAGAGAGAGAGAGAGAGAGAGAGAGAGAGAGAGAGAGAGAGAGAGAGAGAGAGAGAGAGAGAGAGAGAGAGAGAGAGAGAGAGAGAGAGAGAGAGAGAGAGAGAGAGAGAGAGAGAGAGAGAGAGAGAGAGAGAGAGAGAGAGAGAGAGAGAGAGAGAGAGAGAGAGAGAGAGAGAGAGAGAGAGAGAGAGAGAAAGAGAGAGAGAGAGAGAGAGAGAGAGAGGAGAGAGAGAGAGAGAGAGACAGAGAGAGAGAGAGAGAGAGAGAGAGAGACAGAGAAAGAGAGAGAGAGAGAGAGAGAGAGAGAGAGAGAGAGAGAGAGAGAGAGAGAGAGAGAGAGAGAGAGAGAGAGAGAGAGAGAGAGAGAGAGAGAGAGAGAGGGAGAGTGTAGGGATTATGAATTATAATAATTAAAATAGAAAAATAAAATAGAAATAAGTATACATGGATAAATAAATAAATAAATATATGTATCTGCTCCCCTCGTTTGAGATCGAGAAGTGAAAACGTTTGGAGTAGGTTCAATAAGTAATCACTGATCCGTATAAATAAACTTTTATTTAGAGTGAACAGTTTAGCTTAACTACATCGGCATATATGAAAGTGTCTGTGGCAGTGTGCTTATTAAAATCAGAGTATATATGTATGCACCCTTTTGTTTAGTGTGCATATATGCATTCACTGTAATATTATTATTTTATGTTTTGTTAACGAAGAAAAAGAAATGAGGGAAACAAAGGGTGAGAAAGAAGAAATGCATAAGACAACAAGTTTATCACACTCAGAAAACAATTTGATGATGAATAAATTTAACACTACCCTCGCTAACAGACTACAATTTACAAAATGTTAATTTCAGATTAAAGAAAAATGCAGGTGTGAATTCAGGTCATTTCCCTTTGATATTTTGCCGAAGAGATTTAGATTTCTTAAAGGATACGCCTGGAAAGCAATACTAATTCAGGTAACAGCAGTGATATTACTGTTAATTAGTCAGTGCATTTATATTACCTGTTATTACTAAAAATTATTATTATTATTATTATTATTATTGCTGCATTTATTAGCAATACTACTAGAAAATTTAATTACAATGACAATATCTGCAGCAGTAGAAGCAATAGTACCAGAACTGTATGTGGTAGTAGTAGTTGTTGTTGCTGTTTATTTAGTACAATAGTTGATGCAGTACAAAAATAGCATTATTACTTTTATTAGTATATAAGGTAGTAGTTACAGTATTATTACTAGTAGCCGTAGTAACAATAGTATAGCAGTAGTTGTAGTAGCATTATTAGTAGTGACACTAGTAATAATAGCAGTAATTGTGTAATTGTGGTTGTTGTGATAGTAACAGTAGTGGTAACAGTAGCAATAGTAGTAGTAGTTGTTGTTGTAGCAAGTCACGTGATGAAGCTAGCGTAAATTTTGAGATGTTGAGATGTTTTGTACAAAGCAGTTTTATCATCAAACTTTGTTGTGTGGGATGAGACATCGACTAAAAGTAGGAAAAAGCCAAGAAAAAAACAACATTGGAAATGAAAATAATTTTGTTAGAGCAGTTTTTGTTAAAATCAGATATACATTTTAAGTTTAACTAATTTAATTTATGTTGTTGACATTGCAGGCTGTTCTTCCACACAGTGAACTGTTAATCTGGACTGATTCATCAATCCGTTTCAAACCAGTCGACCTCCAACCTTTGTTTGACAACATTAAAGCCTCTGGAATCTTGCTAGGAAGAGGGAGATACTCTATTGCAGACCACACGTCTAAAACTATGCTTGACTACTTCGGCGACGACGCCTGCGAATATTCTGCGTATCACGAGTTTGCAGCTACGATGATATTGTTTTACAACGAGCCGTTTATCAAGGACGTTGTCGTGAAGACGTGGTGGGCGTGTGCTATAGATCCCAAATGTATGTGCACCTATTATGACAACAGAGAACATCCCTGTAATACACACATTAGAAAATACAGCAAATGTCACAGGTTTGATCAAGCGGCGATAACTCTGATACTTATTAAACTGTTCAGAGAACACGTAAAAAGTTTTGATGTTAGTGTTGGAAAATACCATTTTGTAAGAAGAGAGCCATTCTAAAGATAAAAAAATCGAAATAAAATGTTTTAAATATTTATTTATTTATTTATTTATTTGTATGTATGTATGTACGTATGTATGTATGTATGTATCTATGTATGTATGTATATATGTTTGTATGTATGTTTGTATGTATGTATGTATGTATGTATGTATGTATTTATGTATGTATGTATGTATGTATGTACGTATGTATGTATGTAAGTATGTATGTCTGTATTTATGTACGTATGTATGTATGTATGTATCTATGTATGTACGTATGTATGTATGTATGTATCTATGTACGTATGTATATATGTATGTATGTATGTATGTATGTATGTATGTATGTATGTATGTATTTATGTATGTATGTATGTATGTATGTATGTATGTATGTATGTATGTATGTATGTATGTATGTATGTATGTATGTATGTATTTATGAACTAAAGAACGCTCTGGCACAGGAAATTCTTTTATTACTTAAACAATTTTATCATTTTCTAATTTTATCTCTAGTGATTCGATTTAACTTAAAATTGACCATTGTAATGTTTATTACAGTGTGCTTTGGTCCTATGTCTATATATTTATTAATTTTTAAGAAAACAACATTTTTTTAATTTATTTGTAAATACTTTGCATAGACGTGTTATTCCGAAAATCGCGTAGAGAGTAAAATATCTTTTAGACTTTTTTTTTTTTTTTTAAGCTATGATGGGACGTGCTGTTAGTGGATTTTTCATAGTAGTCTGTAAGTTAAAATATTGCTATTTCATAATTTTACCAATGTCAACGTAAATTATTGGGTAAATTATTTTATCTCTGTCTTTACATTTGCCCGAGTCAACATTTATTCCAAATGGTTTTAGGGTTTGTAACGTGCGAATCCAAAACGCTTCTCGTTCAAATTTAAAAGTTTTAGTTTTGGATTCGAGAATGGGCGTTTGTTCTGTTGGGATTATTTCAAAATGATCCTTCAATATATGACCAGGTAGGTTAAAGTGTTTGGCGACAGGAATGTCAGCCTCATGCTTAATATCGTATTTGTGACAAGCAGTTCTAACTTGTAACATATTTTGTGTTTGGCCGACGTACTGTTTTTTACACAAGTTGCATGTCATCAAATACACAAAGTTTTTGGAATCGCAGTCTAGGTTAGTTCAGATTTGATATTCACTTTTTGTTTGTTCCTTACTGAACGTAGACTGAGATTTTATTATGTGGTGAAGACTGCATCTGGTGTTTTTGCAGATCGCTGTATATACGGAACCCAGGTGAGGTTGAATATTATGTTGGGTTTTATAGGGTTTGAATGCGTCTGTTGGATCCAAGGGTTTTTCTAATTCTATGACGGTTTCAGATTTAATTTTCCTTAGAAGTCGTTTTGAATAACCTCTCGATTTCAGAGCGCAAAATAGAACTGAACAGGAAAATTCAGATGAAGAGATAGACAGACAAACAGAGAGAGAGAGAGAGAGAGAGAGAGAGAGAGAGAGAGAGAGAGAGAGAGAGAGAGAGAGAGAGTAATAATGTGAATGAAATAGAAACAGTGGGTTTTCGTTGAAGCTGTCTAACACATATGTTACTGAACTGTCCAGATTAGGTTGGATGTAAACTGACGATTTCTGATAGAACAGAGGATGATATCCGTCACGTTGACTACACTGGATAGGTCTCGCTAAGTGTTGATGATATCCGTCACGTTGACTACACTGGACAGGTCTCGCTAAGTGTTGATGATATCCGTCACGTTGACTACACTGGACAGGTCTCGCTAAGTGTTGATGATATCCGTCACGTTGACTTGGACAGGTTCGAGTGTTGATGATAACGTTGACTGGAGGTTTCGCTAAGTGTTGATGATATCCGTCACGTTGACTACACTGGACAGGTCTCGCTAAGTGTTGATGATATCCGTCACGTTGACTACACTGGACAGGTCTCGCTAAGTGCTGATGGTGTTTGTGGACAGATTAAAAGCGGACACTTGTCTGTATTAGTAAAGATCATGTGACAGATATGCTCTATGTCATCATTTAGCCATCGTAATTGTTCCAGTATTAAATTGATAAATTTTCAAGGAAAGGCACTTTGCGTTCAATATTCAGAATGTGCCAATTTATTCTGTGAAATCCTATGATTTGTTTTGATAATGAATACGGGTAGTTATCATGTCATATTAAAAGTTAAGGTCAGCTCACTGTGCCCGCACCTATTGATATGTATTACTGAAGCAGTCCAGGATAACAAATGATGAAACAATGGTGGATTACAGTATAGTTTATTTCTCAAAAGAGATATAACATTTCACAGTGCGACAAAGTGCGAGACGGAATCAGCATATTCTGTTGAGGTCTTCTGTTCTGTCGAGAGGAAACATTTGCTGTTGCTTTATGTCGAAGTCAAGTTGCTGGTGTTTCCTACGTTGTGGTGCCAACCTTCCACCAGCTCTTAATTATAAAACTGTATCTTCAACAAAGGCCTGCTCTGTCTTAAACAACGGAACCAACGGAAAAACTATATTATAAATTGAAGGTCAAAGAACACCAAATTTTCACCACTCTAAGCATTTGGCACAAATCGAACATTTACCTGAGAGTTTGCCATTCTGTATGATTTGTATTTTGTCTGGCGGGTATATACCGACATACCAACAGTGAAGAATCGTAGATTACGTATACAGAGATCTGTACATGTATTACCATACAAGCCGCTTCATATTTAAAAACAAGATTAGCTTCTGAGTAGGTGTTCATTTTAATGACACTGACTGTACACATACACATACATACACTGAGAACGGTAACATACAAAATGGGTGCTACACGTTCGAGTCTCGTTAGCGGCATCTGACGGGTTTGTGAGGTTGTGACTGGACTTTGTCCTCGTGTGCCAGTGAATTCCCAAATATTGTCTAAGTGCAGAGTCTATTTAGATGTACATAAGACACAGAATATTCAAAATCCGGAACTACATACATACATACATATATACGTACTAACGTACAACGAACATAAGAAAGAACCACATCAACAATGGAATAATGATAATAATAATAATAATAATAATAATAATAATAATAAGAAGAAGAAGAAGAAGAAGAAGAAGAAGAAAAGATGATTTTATCAATTGTTCGTTGAATGTTTCATCTAATGTTTATTTTGTGTAATGTAAAACAGTTAATGTTTGTTTATCGACTTGAAAACAGTTTTTCATGAACAGCAGGACCAGTTTGAGGAGACAGACTAGTGTTTGTTTTCTCACGTATTGCTTTAGTTAGATGAAACGTCAGTAACTGGATACTATTCACACACACACACACGCACACGCACACGCACACACACACACACACACACACACACACACACTCACACGCACACACATACACATACACACTCAAATAGCTATTTTGACAGATATGATTTTAATAAGTTGATTTCAAGCTGCGCCTTCCTAAGATTGTAAATATGTTAAAAAGAAATTGTGTGTAAATTGTATTTTAACGTATTTATAATTTTGTATTGACATGCATCACAGCGGTACTTACAACATAAATACATCGTCGTGTACATGGATTGCCACAGCAAGCATCACAGTTGGAAACACATTTGCAAATATATCGACTTCAATCATCCATGCAACAGAAACACATTTTCCTCTCATGAAACTCATAATACAAATAAGGTAGTTTTACGTCAAATAAAATAATGCACTTGAAACCCAAGTAGAACTCCGACTTGAAACAGTCGCACCAATTGTTTCGATCCCCACAGTACCGAGACAATGCACGATTTAAAAAACATAAAAATCACGGAATGATGTTAAGTGTCGCTTAGCCAGTTCGCGGATTCATGTCATTGAACAAACACGACAGTCCCTGCATGTTCTGTGCAGTACAGGAAATGTGCGACGCCATCTTTAAAAACAGCGTAGAGTTCTGCTGTACAACAACACAGTTATTTATGTTGGGCTGTGCGCTTTAGCAGAGGAATAATAATCTAAAGGACCTGTCCACTGAAAAACAATCGAGTCTCGGAGAAGTGTCCGTACAGATTGGTGGTCGCTCATCTCGGGGGCCGCTAAAGAGAGGTACCGCTGTAAACAAATAAATAAATAATATTCATGATGATGACAACAAAACAAGAACAGCAACAACAATAACAATTATAGCAATAGTAACAACAACGACAAACACAACAGTACTAACAACACCATCAATCAATAAAATGATAATAAGAATAAGAACACAAACCACAATAGCAGAATAATATTTAGGAAGAGAGAATACATACATTCATACATTCATACATACACATAGGCGCACATACACACACAGCCACATCCATAAATTCATACGTACTGACAACGAACATAATAAATTTCAAAAACAGTTTGAAATGAACAACGGGGCCAGTCTGCAGACACAAGATTAGTTTTTGTTTTGTCACACTTCACTCTAGCTAGTTCAGATCTCAGTAATGCAAGGTTTTTCAGTGTTGTTGCAGTTCGCATCTTACGTATCCCGTATATTATTTAGCAAATCTTGAGAACCTTCTGTTTATTGCATGTTTGAATCTTTTTACATATTCGCACAGTAAAGAAAACAAAGTTACGAAGGTAAACATCACTAGTAACTGAACATCACATAGTATAATATTGCTTTTCATTTTGAAGATTTTTATTATTATTATCATTGTTTTTTATTATTATTATTATTATTATTTATTTATTTATGTATTTATATATTTATATATTTAATTTTTGATCGTCATAAATAAAATAAATATAGCAATATCCTAAAAAATAGACACCAATATACACACGTACTTGTATATAAACATAGATACATCCAGACACACAGACAAAACACACACACACACACACACACACACACACACACACACACAAGCACACACAAGTACACACATAAATACCTAAGTTGAGAAATACAGCTAACAAATTCTGAATTCTCTACTGATTTAGAGAAGTATCTTTAAACACTGTGACACCACTTACACACGTCTGTAACAAATAGAGTCTAAACTGACATAGATTTTCGATAGCCCCGTTCTACAAGTGGATGTTTATCTATGTGGATTTTAAACTGGCGTGGATATTTAACAGTTTGATTTTACAAGTGGATTGTTTTAACTTTATGTGCATTTTAGTGAGTACATTTTAATCTGACACGTATTTTTTTTATGATTTATATTTTACTGATGATTTTAAATTCAAATGGACTTGGAACGAATCTGTATCGTGTTTAAGGTTTGAATGTTTTGTATGTTAAAAACTTTCATTAGTTATTTTAATGTTTTATGTTCTTTTAAATATGACGTATGACACAGACAAACATAGATACAGACACACATACACATACAGACACACACATACACATATACACATAAAATGTCGGTATAATCTCTGTGTTATGATTAGTGTTTGAGTGTATGTCGATCTTTCTTTTTGCATTTTGTGTGTGTGTGTGTGTGTGTGTGTGTGTGTGTGTGTGTGTGCAAAACATGTTTATAAGATACTGATTTGTGAATTGTATTAATCTAAATTGAGTCAGAATATATGTAAAACATATTTTATATTCTTCTTTTGTTTTGATTACAATTCATACGTTCTGCGAGATTTGCCGATTTGCGCTATCGTAAGTTGGCGCTATCAATTCTGAAGATTATAAATATGTTAAAAGAAAATTTTGTGTAAATGTTTTCTCTCTAATAACGAGAAATCTGCGATGTAGAGACACTTTTGTTGGACCTCATGGGTGTCCCTACATTTCAGGTACCCCCTCATGAGAGGGACAAAATGTTCAGACATTTTTATTTTAAAATATTTGCAATCTTTATTAACATACAACACACCAGTGCTCTCAACGAACATGAACAAGAACAACACCAGCACAAGAATATTAATAATAAAACTAATAATAATAATAATAATAATAATAATAAATAATAATAATAATAATAATAATAATAATAATAATAATAATAATAATAATAATAATAATAATAGTAATAATAATAATATTTTTGTTTCGACTCAAACAGTTTGCGGTGAACAACGTGACCTGTTAGAAGAAAGATAACAGTGTTTGTTTTGTTACACATTACTCTAGTTACAGGAGATAGCAGTTATCCAACTGAGTTCAAAGATTTTCGCCATATCTCGGTAAGTTCGTGGTCCGAATATTTTCTAGCAAAACTTGAAATATTACTGTTTATAGCATGAGTGAATCTTCTCTACATTGATACAGTAAGGAAGACAAAGTGAGAAAGATAAACTTGACTAATAACTGAATGTCACAGAGTATAACATGACTTTTCATTCTGCGGATTTTTCTTATTATTTAATTATTCATTTGTTGATTCATCTATTTATTTATTTATTTACTTGTATATGTATTTATTTATTTATTTATTTATTTATTGCCCTTCATTTCGTTTAATTTTTGATCGATATATATTAAAATAAATTTAGCAATATATATTTACATATGCACCCAAATGCACATACATATATACATACAGTTATAAACATACATATATTCATAAAAAGAATAATACATACACTCAAGATATAAAGTGTACAGCATATTTTTAGCTACAGAGTTGATACTTTTGACGCAAAGTGACATAAAATATGACACATGAAAACAAAATTCTTTTGTTAAATACAGTAAAGAGAAAAGTAACTGAAACAAAAACAATGTTAAATTTTGTTACTTAAAGCATACATGAATAATATTAAATAAAAAAGTAAATTAGTGAAATAAAATAAAACAAAATAGCATAAAATTAACATTATTATTATTATTATTATTAGAAATTCTAGAAGCAACAATAATTGTGATTGTAGTGATTGTAGTAGTAGAAGCAGTAGTAGCAGAAATATTAGTGGTAGTGGCTGAAAAAATAGCAGTAACACTTTTATTAGTGAAATAGGTAGCAGTTACAGTATTTCTACTAGTAGCACTAGCAATAATGGTATAGCAGTAGTTGTAGTATCATTATTAGTACTGATACTTGTAATATAAGCAGTAACGGTGTAATTGTGGTTGTTGTGATAGTAACAATAGAGGTAACACTATCAATAGTAGTAGTAGTTGTTGTTGTTTACTAGTAGTAGCAGTAGTTGCTGCAGTTGTGAAAGTAGTAGTTGTACTTTTATTGGCGTAGTAGGTAGTACTTATAGTATTATAACTAGTAGCACTAGAAATAAAAGTATAGTAGTAGTTCAGATGTTCTGTACAACGCACTTTTATCATCAAACTTTGTGAAACATTGACAAAAAAGAAAAGAAAAAAGAAGTATAGATAATTTTGTTAGAGCTGTTTTTGTTCTAGGCAGAGATGCATTTTTAAGTTTAATTAATTTTGTGTATATTTTTCTCTCTGATGACGTGAAACCTGCGATGTAAGGTCATCTTTTGTTGGACTTCATGGGTGTCCCTATATTTCAGGTACCCCCTCATGAGAGGGGCAAAATGTTCAGACAATTTTATTTTTAAATATTTGCGATCTTTATTCAGCACACCAGTGCTCTCAACGAACATAAACAAGAACAACACCAACAAAGTAATAATAATAATAATAATAATAATAATTTTCTTTAATCTAATGAAATTAATGTTTGCTCTCTATCGTCTCAAACAGTTTGCGGTGAACTACGTGACCTGTTAGAAGAAAGATAACAGTGTTTGTTTTGTTACACAGTACTCTAGTTAGAGGAGATAGCAGTTATGCAGCTGAGTTCAAAGTTTCTCGCCATATCTCGGTAAGTTCGTGGTCCGAATATTTTTTGCAAAATATTACTGTTTATAGCATGAGTGAATCTTCTATACACTGATACAGTGAGAAAGATAAACTTGACTAATAACTGAATGTTACAGAGTATACCATGACTTTTCTTATTATTTATTTATTCATTTCCTGATTTATTTATATATTTATTTATTTACTTGTTTATGTATTTATCCATTTATTTATTCAGTTATTTATTATACTTTCTTTTGTTTAATTTTTGATCGAGATATATTAAAATAAATTTAGCAATATATATTTACATATACACACAAATGCACATACATATATACATATACATATACATATATATATATATATATATATATATATATATATATATATACACACACAGTTATAAACACACAAATATATTCATAAAAAGAACAGTACATACACTTAAAATATAAAGTGTACAACACATTTTTAGCTATATTGTTGATATTTTTTACGCAAAGTGACATAAAATATGACACCAGAAAAAATTATTCTCGATAAATGCAGTAAAGATAAAAGTAATGGAAACAAAAAAAATGTTACCTTTTGTTACTTAAAGCAATGATGAATTCTGTTAAGTGTTAAATTATGTGTTAACATGTATGTGTGTATATATATATAGTTGATTTGTTTAGTTGATTATTTATTTATTTATTTATTTATTTATTTATTTTTTCAGGAAGACATTTCTCTTTATTTTAGTAGTTCTCTGTTCGGCTGTTACGTACATCGTCTTCACAACCAGTTTTAAAAACAATACAGGTATGACTTTTTTCAGTGAGTGTTATCGTGAATGAACGAATGGATGAATGAACGAATGGATGAATGAACGAATGGATTACGAAATGACAGAAAGTAACGAACGAATCCAAGCAGCCTTTCAAGGTCTTAGGTCAGCATTGACTTTGCATTATTTGTTTAATTTGAAACGTGGATTATTTTCGGATTATTTTACAGAAAAAACTTGAATTTTACTCACAGGTAGTAACATTTTCTGAGTGATACTATTGAATATAAATTACTTGTGTCTCTACTTCCGTTTTTTCTTCTTTCTTTCTTTCACAGTTTTATTAATTGCTTGTTTTCACTGACGTCACTGTTTTGCTATTTGTTTGTGTTCTGTGACGTCACACGATTGCTAAAGAAATCCCAGTTTGCATAACGCCATGGTGATTTTTTCTTCTTTAATTCCTAAAAGTTAACATCGCAAGTGACCAGATGTTTGTCCCAGTTTCTTTAGTTCACTGTACCACAGAAATATAACACATCACTATCTAGTCAGTAAGTAATATTTCTGTCTTGGTGTCTTCTACTGGAAAAAAATAACTAAATGAAATAATTAAAAAACATTAACATAAAATAAACATTATTATTATTATCATCATCATCATCATCATCATCATCATCTTTTCTTGGTTTCGATGTCTTCAGTATAGATTCAATGATTTTAATATTTTAAACTTTACTTCATTTCAGGAACTTATTCATTAAACTCATTTCTAAACAGGATGGACACTCTATTTTTCAGTTCAAAGAAAACGACTCTAAATGAAGGTAGAATGTTTATTAATATTTATATCCAACTTCTAAATATATATGCATAAATTAACAGGATAGGTATGTAGGCATACACAGAATATGCTCACTTATTCAGATACCTAAACACAATGAAAAATTGTTTGTTTTTTATATCTGCTTTCGTTTTGTTTTTGTTTTCTTCTTTGTTTCTTTGTTTCTTTCTTTTTTCGTTCAGGAAAAACTCATACAGAGAATTAATTGAAAAATAAAACTGATTAAAGACATTCATCAATTAATTTTTGTTCTTGTAGAGAAAGATTTGGTTTACTCCAAGCCGATCAGCCTCAATTTAGAAATTTATAAAAAGATGTACAAAGCCAAAGTAGAAGGTGAAGATGTTTAAACTTCTTTCTAGATTATATACATTATCTTTATTATTATCATTCTCATTATTATTGTTATTATGATTATTATTATTATTATTATTATTATTATTATTGTTATTGCTGTTATTATTATTATTATTGATTAAATTATCATTATTATTGTTGTTGTTGTTGTCGTAACTAATATTAGTGACTTCTTAGTTTACATGTAATTCATGTAATGCAATGTACATAGGTACACACCTACATCTATATAAATATCGAAATTTTTCGATGAAACGATAAAAATCATTACATGGAATATGATTTTCCAGTATAAGTATATTTTCAGTTTGACAAATTTCAGTATAGGTCTCAATTTGACCAATCAGTGATATCTCTGTATATCCTATCGTATTTTATCTTTAAGGTGTCCAATTACAGAAAATACGTTTATATTTGTGTCTACGTGTCGTATTTTATGTTTAAGATGTCAAACTACACAAAGTGTGGAAAAAACTTCAAGAAGTAAAGTCTTGCTGGAAAGGTGTTGAAGCCAGTAAGTTATTTATTCTTAAACAGAGAGAGAGAGAGAGAGAGAGAGAGAGAGAGAGAGAGAGAGAGAGAGAGAGAGAGAGAGAGAGAGAGAGAGAGAGAGAGCGAGGGAGAGAGAGATAAATAGAGAGAGGGAGACTGTAGAGATTATGAATTATAATAATACAAAATAATAGGGAAAAAAATAACTAATATGCTTCCTATGTATTTTGTTTCCAAGCTTTTCATTAATGTATCTGTTTATACAAACAGATGTCAGATGTGTGGACACGGCCTGCAATTCATCTTTCCCTCCACCTTCTAGTGACGAAAATTTACTCAGTGTGCTTACACCTCTAACCAGGGTCAAGGACGTTTCTGAGAGACTTTCAGTCGCTTTCGGACCTTACAAGAATGTTAGTAAAGTGACTTTCGTGACAGCTGCTTCTTCCAATCACTTCAAGGAATCTCTGGCACTGATCAAGAATCTACGTGAAATTGTGTTTCCTAAGCTGAAAAATTTTACTTTTTATTTCTACGACTTGGGATTAAAACCAGAGGAGAAGAAGAAGGTGAAGACTCATTTAACTAACAACAGAGAGAGAGAGAGAGAGAGAGAGAGAGAGAGAGAGAGAGAGAGAGAGAGAGAGAGAGAGAGAGAGAAATAAATAAATAAATAAATAAGTATATGAATAAATAAGAAAGTAACTAACTAACTTAATAAATAAATTAATAAATAAATAAATAGGGAATACACTGTTATATAAAGATCGTGTAGACAGGCAAGTCCAGATCCCTTCAGAATGTTGCTTTTAAGAGTGAATATATATATATACAAAAATAAATGAACAAAATAAGTAAATAAATAAATAAATAAATACTGCACGTATTTGACAGTGTTTATTAGCAGGTTCTACAGAGTTTCAGTTAAAATCGAGTAAGTGAAAACGTACAGAGTAGGTTCAATAAGTAATCACTGGTCTGTACAAATAAAACCGTATTTAGAGTAAACAGTTTAAATTAACTACATCTCCTGATATGAAAGTGTGATTGCCTACTAAAAACTAAATATATGTGTTTGCACCTTTTTCTCGAGTCTGCATATATGTGGGTGTGTGCGTACATATTACATTACTGTGTCTACTGTTATGAATTCAGATTATTTTTATTCTTTTATTTATTTATTCTAAAAGAGAGGAAAAGAAAAAGCAAGAAAAGGGAACGACATAAAACAATCAATTTACCATCCTCAGAAAACAATTTGATGATGAATAAATCTAACACTGCCCTCGCTAACAGATTTTAATTTTCTAAATGTTAATTTCAGATCATAGAAAAATGCAGATGTGAATTCAGGTCATTTCCCTTTGATCTTTTGCCGAAGAGATTTAGATTTCTTAAAGGGTACACCTGGAAAGTAATAATAATTCAGGTAACAATTACTGTTAATTAATCAGTGCATTAACAGTGATACTACTTCTACTACTACTACTACTACCTCTTATTAGTACAAGAATTATTATTGTTATTATTATTATTATTATTAGCAATTCTATTAGTAATAACAATTGTGATGACAGTAATTGTAGTAGTAGAAGCAGTAGTAGCCGAAATATTAGTAGTTGAACAAATAACAGCTGCACTTTTATTAGTGTAATAAGTAGTAGTTACAGTATTTCTACTAGTAGCACTAGTAATAATGGTACAATTGAAGCTGTAGTAGCATTATTAGTACTGATACTTGTAATAATAGCAATAATGGTGTAATTGTGGTTGTTGTGATAGTAACAGTAGTGGTAACAGTTGCAACAGTAGTAGTAGTTGTTGTTGTTGTAGCAGGCCACGTCACGAATCTAGAGTGAATTTTGAGATGTTGAGATGTTTTGTACAACGCAGTTTTATCATCAAACTTTGTTGTATGGGATGACACATTGACAAAAAAAAAAAAATAATAATAAAATAAAATAAAACAGAAAAAAACATGGAAGTATAGATAATTTTGTTAGATCTGTTTTTCTTAAAGGCAGAGATGCATTTTAAGTTTAACTAATTTAATTTATGTTGACATTGCAGGCTGTTCTTCCACACAGCGAACTGTTAATCTGGACTGATGCATCAATCCGTTTCAAACCAGTCAACCTCCAACCTCTGTTTGACAACATCAAATCTTCTGGAATCTTGCTAGGAATAGGGGGATCCTCTATTGCAGATCACACGTCTAAAACTATGCTTGACTACTTCGGCGACGACGCCTGCGAATATTCTGCGTATCACGAGTTTGAAGCTACGATGGTAATGATGTACAACGAGCCGTTTATCAAAGACGTTGTCGTGAAGACGTGGTGGGCGTGTGCTATAGATCCCAAATGTATGTGCACCTATTATGACAACAGAGAACTTCACTGTAACACAGGTATTAGAAAATACAGCAAATGTCACAGGTTTGATCAAGCGGCGATAACTCTGATACTTGTTAAACTGTTCAGAGAACACGTAGAAACGTTTTCTGTTAGTGTTGGAAAATACCATTTTGTAAGAAGAGAGCCAGAAGGGAAATAACACACACACACAGGCACACGCACGCACGCACACACACACACACACACACACACACACACAGACACACATATACACAAACGTATGTATTAATAATAGAAAATAAATTCTTAAAATCAGTTTTGCTTTAAGAAAAAAAAATAAGATCTTTTCGTAAATTTGGTGAAATGTTCGAGTGTAAAATATTTGCAGTAAAACAGACGCTGGGTTTTCTTTGTCAAACTGACACCTGAGATCGATGCAAGACACGAGTTCTGATTATTTGTACTGAGGGTGTGGATGGGTGGTGTTTAATAATTGAAAATTGTATATACAAATAAGGGAAATAATGGAAAATGCGGAATCAAAACACTAACGAAAACACCAAATACGAGACAAAGTACATAGACGTTTACAATTTTCTTATAAACATAGTACTGTATTCATACGCCAGGGAAGCACCCTTATAATAAAAAAAAAAAAAAAAAATGCATATATAAATAACGGAAATAAAGGAATATGCGAAATTAAAGCACCAACGAAAACATCAGACACGAGTCTAAGTAGACAGACGTCTGCATCTTTTTTCTGAACATAGCATTCTATTCATATGCAAAGGAAACCGACCTCGTAATTAATAATTATATATATATGTGTGTGTGTGTGTGTGTGTGTGTGTGTGTGTGTGTGTGTGTGTGTTTGTGTGTGTGTGTTACATTCCATATGTCAAACTAGTCATCTGGCTTATTCCTGAAATGTTTAGGCGTTTAGCCTAAAATCCAAGACCCATGAATTACGGGAAATGTCTGAAACAGACCTGTAGTCATTAGGCAGAATGACTGAGTTAAAAGGACTTGCAATTGGAAAAACGGCCAGTATCACACGAACATTTGTAATACAACCCAAAAAAAAAAAAAAAATAAAAAAAAAAATAAAAAAATAAAAAAAAAAATAAAAAAAAGATTCTTTAAGGTTCAGTCGCATGAAAATTACACGAAATCGATATTTTTGTTTGTCATTATTGTCTGCCATCTGTGACTCTTGTAAATTCAAAATCAAGATAAAACTGAAATGAAAAAAAAAAAGGAAACCAACAGAACAAAGATTGTGAAACACAGGTATCAGAGGAAACCTAAATGATCGAATGTGTCGAGGAATCTAAAAACAGAAGTTTTATAACGTAAGTATTTTATTTCCTGTTAATATTCTATAACTTGGATTAAAACGTAATTTTGAATGGCAAATTCTTCATTGTTTTTATTATGATTATGATTATGAGTATTATGACTTTGATTACATTTACGATAAACATGATGATGATTCTTATTATTTATTTATTTATTTGTTTGTTTGTTTGTTTATTTATTTATTTATTTATTTATTTACTTTATTTACTTTTGATTAGTTGAAAATATTTACTTACGATTAGCTTGAAAAAAAAAAAAAATAATAATAAAAAAAAAAAAACAAAGGGAATAAAAATAAAATGATTACATCGAAAATAAAATTAAAGTACATAATTAAATAAACAAACAAACAAACAAGTTAAATAAATAAATAAATAAATAAATAAATAAATAAATAAATAAATAAATAAATAGACAAATAAATAAGTAAATAAATAAATCAATCAGACGATGGTGCACAGTAGAAATAATTTTCCCATTCATGCAGGGACTCTTTTTCTCGACCCGATGGGTGTCCCTACAAGACAGGTGCCCCCTCTTCAGAGGGACGAAATTTACAGACAATTTTATTTGAACATATTTACAATCTTTATTCAGTGCACCACACCGATACTCACAATGAACATAAATAAAAACAACAACATCAGTAGACTTGTTTTTGCTTTGTCACACATTACTCTAGTTACATGAGATGGCAGTAATGGGATATTCGTCACATCTGTCGTCAAATCACGATTTACGTATCTCGTATATTATCGATTACCTCCCATTAGTTATACGCTTATTATCCACCAGGACTTGAGAATTTCTGTTTATTGCATGAGTGAATCTTTTATGCATTCATACAGTCAAGAAGACAAAGTTACAAAGACAAACGTGACTAATAACTGAATATCATATAACTGAGTATAATATACTTTTTTATTTTGCAGATTTTATTTATTTATTTATTTATATTTATTATTATTATTTTTAAATTATTTCTATCGAGATAAATTAAATAAATTTAGCAATATCTTAAATAATAGACAACATAGTACACATATAGGTGTATATATACATAAATGAATCCAAGCATTCAGACAACACACACACACACACACACACACACAGACAACACCCACATACAGACACACACACACACACACACACACGCCTACGGTGACAAATGCAGCTAAATTCTGCATGCACCAATGGTTTTGAAAACTATTTTTGAATATTTTTCACACCTGTTACAGATATCTGTAACATTCAGATTTTAAACAGACCTGGATTTTCAATAGTTTGTTTTTAAAAGTCGATTTTAATCTGGCATGGATTATTAATATATTGTGTACAAAAGTAGATTTTTTAACATTATCTGGATTTTAATAAGTGGATTTCTAACTAACAGTTTGGTTCTACAAGTAGATTTTTAAAATGTTCTGGATATTAAACAGGAGATTTTAATTTGACACATATTTTTTTATGATTCTATTATACTGATGATTTTAAATTTAAATGGACTTAGAAAGAACTGGAATCATGATTAGAAGTTTGAATATTTTACATCTACACACATTCATTAGATATTTCAATTTTTCATGTTCTTTAAGACTGACATATAGACACGGACACACATAGACACATATATTTTTTTTAATTTTTTTTATTTGGTTACAAAAATTTCTTTTTTTGTTTATATGGAACTTAAATTCCTACAGTGGATCTTCATTGTAACTATATTGAAAGGAAATTCACTGTAAACTTTGTCTCTCTGATGAAGGGGAAACCTGCGATGTAGGAACACTTTTGCTGGATCCCATGGGTGTCCATACCAGTCAGATAACCCTTCACCAGAGTGACAAGATTTACAGACAATGCTATTTTAACATAGTTATACTCTCTATTCACATTCACCACATAGGTACTCACAACGTACATAAATAAGAACAACATCAACAATGGAATAATAATAATAATAATAATAATAATAATAATAATAATAATAATAATAATGATGATGATGATGATGATGATGATGATGATAATGATGATGATGAAATAACGACAAAGAAGATTGTATGAATAGTTTGTTGAATGTGTTATCTGATATTAATGTTGTTTAATCTAATAGAATTAGTATTTGTTCTCTATCGATTCAAACAGTGTGCGGTGAACAAAGCGACCGTGTGTGAATTCTGTGTAAACCGACTAGAAGTATGAAGAGACAGACTAGTTTTTATTGTGTCAGACACATCACTGTAGTTAGATGACATGGCACTAATGAGAGACTGTTCAAGATTTCTCGTCAAACGACGGTAAGTTTGTGTAGCGAATGTTTTCTGGCAAAACTTAAAATCTTTCTATTTATTGCATGAGTGAATCTGTTATAATTTGATACAGTAATGAAGACATAGAAAGATAAACTTTTCGTTTCACGGATTTTATTTATTTATTTATTTTATTTATTTATTTAATTTAATTTAATTTAATTTAATTTTAATTTATTTTATTTTATATCAAGATATATTATGATAAATTTAGCAAGATATCAAATATTAGTAATACATACATATACGTGTATAATATACGTGCATATATACTAACACACATACATACATCTATGCATACATACACACATAAATACGTACATACATGCATATACTTATACACATACAGACATATGTGTATAAATATAAACATACATACACTGAAAGTATAAAGTTCACAGCCTGTTTATGGCTATAACTTATTTTTGACGTTATGTGACATAAAATGTAACATATGAAAGAATTATTCTTCATGAATGCAGTAAAGAAAAAAGTCATTGAAACAAAAACAAAATGTAAAATTTTGTTCCTTAAGGAAATGATAGATTCTGTTTATTAAGTGTTAAATCATGTTGATTAACGGAGTGATAAATTATATTAAGTAGTATTAACGTCATCATCATTATTATAGATTATTACAATTATTCGTATTACAACTACCAGTGCTAATACTATTAAATGTTACTTATTTTATTTATTTTTATATTATATTATTAATTTATTTGTTTAATTCTTTATTTTATTTAATCACTTATTTATTTATTTATTTATTTATTTATTTATTTATTTATTTATTTATTTATTTATTTATTTGTTTATTTATTACTTTTTTTCAGGATGAAACGTCTCTTTATTTTAATACTTTTCTTTTTGCCTGTGACGTACATCGTCTTCACAACCAGTTTTAAAAACAATACAGGTATGTCTTTTTTTAGTGAGTGATATAGTGAATGAACGAATGGAATAAGAAAGGAATGGAAGTAACACAAGAAGATTTCAGTCTCTTAAATTAGCTTTGTGTCATCTGTTTAATTTGGTATGCGGATTAGTATAGGATAATTTTACAGATAAACTTGAGTTATAATCACAGGTAGTAATATTATCTGAGTGATACTATAGATTATACCCTACTTGTGTTTCTATTTCCTTTTTTAACCATGTAAATATGTTTATTATTATTATCATGATCGTTATTATTATTTTTATTATAATTATTATCACTAGCATTATTGTTGTTAGTGCTACTTAGTAGTTTTCTTCTTTTTTTTCGGAGACGTAGGTGTTCACATTTGACAAATTAGTAAAGTTATTTGAACACAAAGATTACGTTACAAAGTATTTATCTAAAGCTTCTAAAGTAACAGTATCAAAGAAACTGACTTAAAACAGGATGAAATTTCTCACTTTTCCCTCTCTCTCTTTATCTCTCTTTTCCTCTTATTCTCTTTCTTTTCTCTCGTTTTCTTTCTCTCTTTGATGTTATAGTTTTGCTAGTTCCTTGTTTTCTCTGTCGTTTTCAATTTTTGTTAATTAACTGTTTTCACTGACGTCACAGTTTTGTTGTTTTCACTGACGTCATACGGTTGCTATGGAAATCCCAGTTTACAAAACACCATGGTGATTTTATCTTCTTTAATTCCGGAAGTGACGAGATATTTTTTCAAGTTTCTTTCTTTCATTCTACCACACAAACTTCTACTCAATAAATAATTATTTTAATTTTACTTTCATCTATTGAAAATAAAATAATGTAAGAATGTATTATAAATAAATAAAATAAAATAAAATAAATAAATAAATAAATAAATAAATAAATAAATAAATAACTACACGTGCTGCCTACAATAATTTAGTTTTAATAAATATCTTTAAAAATGATTTAATAGATTTATTTAATTTAAAAACGTATTAATCACGTTTGCTTTATAATGAAAAAAAATAATGTAATTACAAATAAACAAAATTGTCGCAAAAATAAACCTTGTGATTTATATCAGTATTTTGTACTACTACTACTACTACTACTACTACTACTACTACTACTACTACTACTACTACTACTACACCTACTACTTATTTATTGGTTTATTTTGTGTTCATATATATCTGATCTGAAATTTAATTAGCGGGGTTAATTTCTATACAAGGTTTATCTTGGGTCGTTGCTTTGAAATATTTTTCCATTCCATTTTTAAATGTATTTTGTAAAATAAGGATTAACAGTAATTTCAGAAAGGCTGTATAACAATATTTTTATTAATTTATCATAATGTGAAAAAACAATGAATACAACAACAACTACTTTATACATAAATAACATATACAGATACATACATATAACAATTCATACAAACATACATAAGACAACGAACATTCATATATAAATACATGAGTGCTATACGTTGGATCTCGTTGGTTTCATCTGAAATGTGACGTCATGTTTGAACTTTGTCCTCCTGTGTCACTGTGTTTCTGAGTATTGTCTGTGTGCAGTGTCTAAACACAAACACAATTAACACACATATATACAAACACAGATTTTACACTTACATATTTGTAAGGCGAGCGTATGTTTGTGTGTAAAACTTATTTAGATCTTTTCATCTTTGTTCATTGCTTCATACTAGATTTAAATATTCACGTGTATAATCAACAAATGTTCAGTGACAGAACTGTAAACCCTGTTTGTTTGTTATTGTTAGGACTTTACAGATAAAAGATATTAGCATTCATTTAACATCTTGTTTTTAATTCTCTTTACAAGAACAGTCTAAAACCTATCATTTATTACTTTACTTCAAACTACTTTCCTTTACTTTAGTATTATTATTAATAGCCGTAATAGTAGCATGGTTTTGTTGTTACTGTTTTATTGCTGATTTGTTAAATTCAAACTAACATGAAGGACATTATATTTTACAAATCAAACAACACTATTAAAACTAAAAGTAGAATATTTATTAACACATGTTCTCAAATCATATATCTATTTTGTAATTATATATGCATAAATCAACAGAATAGGTATGTAGAATATCCATATTTATTCATATATCTTGATTATAATTAAAACAAAATTCTTAAATCTGCTTTCTATTATTATTATGATTATTATTATTCGTTCTTCATGTTACAAATCCATACTATTTTATCAACTTCTTATGAAGAATAGATATGTTTAGTTTCGCTTTGATGGTTTGAACATATTTTTATTTTAGTTACTGGAGGATTTAAATCAATCCTAAACACTTTTGAGTCTAGACAGATGGAAGTGAACCTGACGAGAAAACTGGAAGGTAAAGTATTTTTAGTAACATTTCTGCAATTAATAAAAAGAGGAGAGAATGAAAGAAAGTGAGAGATAACAAGACGAGTATAAGAAACACGAAGTGATAAATGAAAAAAACAGAAAGAAAGAATGAATAAGACTGAAAAATAAATTTTGTTTTAAAAGAAAGCTATTCAGGAAAAAATATATTTTGTGTATGTAAGTGTATCTGTAAGTGTATCAAAACTACAAAACTAGAATGAAGAATATATAAATATATAAATAGAGATAGAACCACAGGCAGAATAAATAGAGATAGATATATACATAGACATATAGATAGATAGATAGATAGATAGATAGATAGATAGATAGATAGATAGATAGATAGATAGATAGATAGATAGATAGATAGATAGATAGACAGACAGACAGACAGAAAGGGATACAGAAAGAAATGTACGTAAACAGACAGAATCAGATGTAGATAAATTAAGAGAGAGTCAGGCCGAGAAGAGTGATTTATCTACAGATAAAATGAAAAGTTCATACAGAGAAATTAACTGTGATTAAAACAATTCATCAATTAAGTTTTTCTTTTTGTAGAGAAAGATTTGGTTTACTCCAAGCCGATCAGCCTCAATTTAGAAATTTATAAAAAGATGTACAAAGCCAAAGTAGAAGGTGAAGATGTTTAATATTCTTTCTAGATCATATACATTATCATTATTAATTTTATTATTGTTATTATTATTATTATTTATTATTATTATTATTATTATTATTATTATTATTATTATTATTATTATTGATAAATTATTTTGTGGTTTTATCACAATTGTTACAGATGATGTTTCTGTTTCTTTTATCATTACCATGTATAAAATATGTATGTGTGTGTGTGTGTATGTTTGTCTGTGTGTTTGTGTATATGCATATATGTGTTTTATATAATGCAATGTATGAATGCATGCACGTACCTCCATATACACACCGAGCTTTTGGGATAAGAGGATAAAAATAATTCCATGGGTTGTCTCTGTCCAGTATAAGTACATTTTTAGTTTGAGAAATTTCAGTGTAAGTTTTAATTTGACCAGTTAGTGATATCTCTGTATATCCTATCGTATTTATATTCAAGACGTCAAATTACACAAAGTATGTTTATATTTGTGTCTTCGTATCGTATTTTATGTTTAAGATGTCAAATTACACAAAGTGTGGAAAAAGCTTAAAGAAGTAACTTCTTGCTGGAAAGGTGTTATAGCCAGTAAGTTATTTATTCTTAAACAGAGAGAGAGAGAGAGAGAGAGAGAGAGAGAGAGAGAGAGAGAGAGAGAGAGAGAGAGAGAGAGAGAGAGAGAGAGAGAGAGAGAGAGAGAGAGAGAGAGAGAGAGATTATAATTAATAATATATACCAAATGGAAAGAGCAGATGAACTGTCACTAAACGGACAATAAACTTATGTCATATTGCATGCACTTAGCTTCTCCATGTTATTAATATCCTATCATTATATAACTAAACTTGTCCATATTATTACTATAGTATCGTTACAGAATTAAACGAATCCATGTTATTAATAATGTTATTAAGAAAAGCAAAAAATAACAAAGAAATAACAGGAAACTAATCAATATTCTTTCAACGTATTTTTGTTCAAAGTTTTTCATTCATATTACTGCTTATACAAACAGATGTGAGATGTGTGGACACGACCTGCAATTCATCTTTCCCTCCACCTTCTAGTGACGAAAATTTCCTCAGTGTGTTTACACCTCTTACCAGGGTCAAGGACGTTTCTGAGAGACTTTCAGTCGCTTTCGGACCTTACAAGAATGTTAGTAAAGTGACTTTCGTGACAGCTGCTTCTTCCAATCACTTCAGTGAATCTCTGGCACTGATCAAGAATCTACGTGAAATTGTGTTTCCTAAGCTGAAAAATTTTACTTTTTATTTCTACGACTTGGGATTAAAACCAGAGCAGAAGAAGAAGGTGAAGAGACATTTAACTAACAACAGAGACAGAGAGAGAGAGAGAGAGAGAGAGAGAGAGAGAGAGAGAGAGAGATAGAGATATAGAGATAGAGAAAGAGATAGAGAGAGAGAGTAGCGATGATGAATGAAGGAATATATAAATAAATATAAGACAAAAGGCAGACGTATATTAATAAATGAAGGAAGAAATGAGTGAATGAATGAATGAAAAAATAAATAAATAAATAACGTAAAAAATAATATATCTATAAATAAACAAATAAATAAATAATTAAATAAAAAGTAAATGAATAAGTATAAAAATAAATAAATAAATAAATGAATGAATAAATAAATGAGACAATGAATAAAGGACACAGGTGTTGCATAGAAAGAAGGTTCCCGTTTATAAAAAGATCCTATACACATGCAAGTCCAGATCCCTTGATAATGCTGGTGTTCTTGTATGTGTGCGTGTGTGCGTATACAAAAAAAAATAAATAAATAAATAAATAAATAAATGAATAAACTATCTGCTCCCATCATCACATTATCAGGTTCGAAAGAATTTCATTTAAAATCGTGTAAGTCAAAACCTATGGAGTAGGCTCAATAAGTAGTCACTGATCTGTATAAACACAATTTCATTTAGAGCAGTTTAAATTAACTAAATCTCCGGATATGAAAGTATGTGTGTCTGTGTGCATATTAAAATCAGAATACATTTATGTGCATCGTTTTGTTTAGAAAACAATTTGATGATGAATATATCTAACACTGCCCTCGCTAACAGATTTCAATTTACCAAATGTTAATTTCAGATTAAAGAAAAATGCAGGTGTGAATTCAGGTCATTTCCCTTTGATCTTTTGCCGAAGAGATTTAGATTTCTTAAAGGATACACCTGGAAAGTAATAATAATTCAGGTAACAACAGTAATATTACTGTTAATTAGTCAGTGCATTAACAGTGATACTACTTCTACTACCACTACTACTACCTTTTATCACTACAATTATTATTATTAGTAGTAGTAGTAGTAGTAGAAGTAGTAGTACTGTTGTTGTTATTATTATTATTTTATCATTATTATTATTGCTATTATTATTAATGTCATTACTAGCAGTTCTATTAGTAATACTAATTATGACGACTGTAATTGTAGTAGTAGTAGCAGTAATAAAAGAAATATCAGTTGTAGTTCTAGTAATGCTTGTAATAATAGCAGTAATGATGTAATTGTGGTTGTTCTGATAACAGTAGTGGTAACAGTAGCAATAGCAGTAGAAGTAGTTGTTGTGTAGGATGAGACATCGACAAAAAGAAAACCAAAGTAAATAAAAAATTTTAGAGCAGATTTTCTTAAATGCACATATGAATTTTAAGTTTAACTAATTTAATTTATGTTGACATTGCAGGCTGTTCTTCCACACAGTGAACTGTTAATCTGGACTGATGCATCAATCCGTTTCAAACCAGTCGACCTCCAACCTTTGTTTGACAACGTCAAATCTTCTGGAATCTTGCTCGGAATGGGGTTTCATTCTATCGCAGATCACACGTCTAAAACTATGCTTGACTACTTCGGCGACGACGCCTGCGAATATTCTGCTTATCACGAGTTCATGGCAACGATGGTAATGATGTACAACGAGCCGTTTATCAAAGACGTTGTCGTGAAGACGTGGTGGGCGTGTGCTATAGATCCCAAATGTATGTGCACCTATTATGACAACAGAGAACTTTACTGTAACACAGGTATTAGAAAATACAGCAAATGTCACAGGTTTGATCAAGCGGCGATAACTCTGATACTTGTTAAACTGTTCAGAGAACACGTAGAAAGTTTCGATCTTACTATGGGTAAATATCATTTCTTAAAACAAGACCGATTTTAAACATAAAACAAATTTGAAGGATGAGCCTAATTTTAAAGATTAAAAACATGGAAATCAAAATGTTTTTATTAATATGTATTATGTATGTATGTATGTATTATCTATTATGTATGTATGTATGTATGTAAGTATGTATGCATGTATATAGGTTGGTGGGTATGTAGGTATGTATATATGTTTGTATGTCTTAATGTATGTATATATGTATGTATGTGTGTATTTATGTATGTATGTATATATGTATGTATGTATGTATGTATTATCTATTATGTATGTATGTATGTATGGGACGTGGATGCTTGAAATACAAAAGATACAGAGCGAGTTTGGGTGTCTACGGTGTACATAGATAGAAAGAAGGATACAAGGAAGAAGGTTAGGTTGTACAGTAAGTAAGAAAGGAAGAGAAAAAACCACAGAGAGACAGACAGAAAGACAGAGATACAGAGAGACAGACAGACAGGGAGATAGAGAGAGAGAGACAGATATTTAGAAATGGATAGAGAATCAAAGAGAAACAGACAGAGATAGAGGTAAAGAGACAGACTCAGAGAAAAACAGAGAGATACAGAGAGAGTCTGAGAGACAGACAGAGAGAGAGAATCAGAGAGAAACAGACAGGGTTAAAATTTCTAAACTACATACTTTTCAGTGCCAGATTTCCAGCCAAAACTAGATGCACTCAGAAATGACGAACGGCTTGCTTCGTGGGAAGCAGATAACCCTTCACCAGAGAGACAAGATTTACACAAATATTATTTTAACATATTTACAATCTCTGTTCACATTCACCACATAGGTACTCACAACATACATCAATAAGTATAGTATCAAAAATGAAGTAATAATAATAATAATAATAATAATAATAATAATAAAGAAAAGAATATTTTATCAAAAGTTGGTTCAATGGTTTATCTGATGTCAATTTTGTTTAATCTAATAGAATTATTATTTGATCTATATCGATTCAAACAGTTTGCGGTGAAGAACGGGACCAGTTTGAAGAGACAGACTAGTTGTTATTGTCACACATATAACTCTAGCTAGACCAGATGGCAGTAATGAGAAACTGTTCAAGATTTGTCGCTACATCACAGTAAGTTTGTGTCTCGAATATTATGTAGCAAAACCTGGACTATTCTTATTTATTGTAAGAGATAATCTCTTATACTTTGATAGACTAACGAAGACAAAGTTAGACAGATAAACCTTACTAATAACTGAAAGTCACAGAATGTAACCTGATTTTTCATTTTGCAGATATTATTTATTTATTTATTTATTCATTCAGTTTTATTTTATTTTATTTTATTTTAATTTGTTTAATTTTTGATCGAGATATACTAAGATAAATTTAGGAATATTTTAAATAATAGTCAGAAATATATACATATACGTGTATGATATATGTATGCATACATACCGACACACACACATACATATATACATACATATATATATGCATACATATACACCCAAAGGCACATACATACATACATACATACATAAATGCACTTATGTACAAAAAGGCATAAATACAGACATATGTGTATAAATATAAACATACCTACACTCAAAGTATAAAGTGTACAGCATATTTATAGCTCTAACCTATTTTTGACGCAATGTGATATAAAATATGACATGAAAAAATTATTCTTGATAAATGCAGTAGAGAAAAAAGTACTTGAAACAAAAAAGATGTTAAATTATGTCGATTAACAGTGTTAAATTACATTAAGTAGTATTAAAGTCATCAATATTATTATATATACCATTAATGTATTACTACCATCAGAGCTAATACAACTACTACTATTAAATGTTACTTATTTTATTTACATATACATTAATTAATTAATTTTTTGTTTTTTAATTAATTTATTTAATTTATTTCCTTATCTTATTAAATCACTTGTTTTTTTATTTTTTTATTTATTACTTTTGTCAGGAAGAAATTTCTCTTTGTTTTAATACTTCTCTGTTCGGCTGTTACGTACATCGTCTTCACAACAAATTTAGAAAAGAATATGGGTATGTCTTTTTTCCGTGACTGATTTAGTGAATCAATTAATGCACGAATGAACGAATGGAATAAGGAATGACAGAGAGGAATGAAAGAATAAAAGAAGTCTTTCAGTCTCTTAAATTAGCTTTGTGTCATCTGTTTAATTTGGAATGCAGATTAGCTTAGGATAATTTTATCATCACAGGTAGTAATATTACTTGAGTGAATATATCCTATTTGTGATTCTTTGTTTCTTTTTTAAACATGTACATTTTTGTTTATTATTATTATCATGATCGTTTTTATTATTTTTATTATAATAATTATCACTATCATTATTGTTGTTACTGCTATCTAGTATTATTACCAATGTTTAACACACTTGTTTTCTTCTATTTTATTCTATCTACATTTTTTTTTCTTTTTCTGAGAGGTAGGTGTTCACATTTGACAAATTATTAAAGTTATTTGAACACAAAGATTACGTTACAAAGTATTTATCTAACGATTGTAAAGTAACAGTATGAAAGAAACTGACTTAAAACAGGATGAAATTTCTCACTTTTCCCTCTCTCTCTTTATCTCTCTTTTCCTTTTATTCTCTGTCTTTTCTCTCGTTTTCATTCTCTCTTTGATGTTATTGTTTTGCTAATTCTTTGTTTTCTCTCTCGTTTTCAATTTCTGGTAATTGCTTTTTCACTGACGTCACAGTTTTGTTGTTTTCACTGACGTCTCACGGTTGCTAAGGAAATCCCAGTTTACAAAACACCATGGTGATTTTTTCTTCTTTAATTCCGCAAGTGACGAGATGTTTGTTCAAGTTTCTTTCGTTCTTTCTACCACAGAAACGTCTTCTCAGTAAACAGTATTTCACTGTCCTCTATTGAAAATAAAATAATGTAACGATGTAAAATAAATAAATAAATAATAAGTAAATAAATATACTGCCTAGTTTTAACAAATATCTTTAAAAATGCATAACGCCATTGTCAGTAGTTTATATTGATTTCTGTTGAAGCTTCTGTTAGATGTTACTCAGTTTTAATAATTTATTAATCACGTTTGCTTTATAATTAAAATATTGATGTAGTTACAAGTAAACAAAATCGTCGCTAAAAATAAACCTGATTATGACTTATCTTAGTATTTTCTACTACTACTACTGCTACTACTATTTATAAAACTATTTATTTATTTAATTATTCATTTATTTAATTATTTGTGTGTTTAGTGATTTATTTTGTGATCACATATACCAGAGCTGAGATTTAATTAGAGGGGTTAATTTCTATACACGGTTTATCTTGGGTATATTTTTCCAATCCATTATTAAATGTATTTTGTAAAATAAGGATTAACAGTAATTTAAGAAAGTCTGTATAAGAATATTTTCTATTAATTTATCATAATGAGAAAAATGAAAACAACGAATGCAACAAGAACGGCATTATACATACTTACATATACAGATATATACATAAAATAATTCATACAAACATACATAAGACAAAGAATATTCATATCTAAACAAATTAACACACATACGTACAAACACAGATTATACACTTATATATTTGTAAGGCGTGCGTATATTTGTGTGCAGAACTTATTTAGATCTTTTCATCTTTGTTCATGGCTTCATAATAGATTTAAATATTCACGTGCATAATCAACAAATGTTCAGTGACAGAACTGTAAACCTTGTTTGTTTCTTAGTGCTAGGATTTTACAGACACAAGCTAAAACCTTTTCATTTGTTACTTTTCTTCAAACTACTTTCCTTTACCTTAGTATTATTAGTATTAGCAGTAATAACAGTAATAGTAGTGTGTTTTATTTGTTACTATCTTTGTTATTATTATTATTATTATTATTATTATTATTATTATTATTATTATTATTATTATTATCATTATTATCATTATTATATTTTTCTGGTTTTCAATATCTTAAATTTACTTTGAATGATTTTAATATTTTAAACATTACTTCATTTCAGGATCTGATTTATTAAATTCATTTCTAAACAAGTTGTAAAATATGTTTTTCAAATCAAACAAAACGACTATAACTGAAGGCGCAATGTTTATTAATATCCATTCTAAAATTATATTTCTAATTTCTAATTATGTTTGCCTAAATCAACATAATAGGCTTCTACGCAGAATGGGTTTACTTATTCAGATAACTAAACACAATTATTTATTAATATTTTTTTAACCTGCTTTCCTTTTTTTCTTTTTCTTTTTTCTGTTTTTCGTACATGAAGTTAGAAAGTGATATTGGTTTGTCATTTTCTGACAAAGAATAGATATATTTAATTTGGCTTTGATGCCTTGAACATATTTTTATTTTAGTTACTGGAGGATTTAAATCAATCTTAAACACTTTTGAGTCTAGACAGATGGAAGCGAAATAATTGAAAAATACAAGTGACTAAAGAAATTAATTTTTCTTCCTCTAGAAAAAGATTTGGTTTACTCCAAGCCGATCAGCCTTAATTTAGACATTTATAAAAATATGTTCAAAGCCAAAATTGAAGGTAAATATGTTTAGTCTTCTTTTTAGATAATATACATTATCAACATTAATATTATTATTGGTATTGTTGTTGTTGTTGTTGTTATGATTATTATTATTATTATTATCATCATCATCATCATCACTATTATCATTACTATTATTGTTGTGTTCTTGTTGTTTTTATTGTTGACATTGCCAGCTTTTTATATGACAGGATAAAAATAACTACATAAATTACCACTGTGCAGTATAAGTAGATTTTTTAGTTTGAGAAATTTCAATATAAATCTTAATTTGACCAGTCAGTCACATCTGCGACTACAATTGTCTACATATTTATTATTATTATTATTATTATTATTATTATTATTATTATTATTATTATTATTATTATTATTATTATTATTATTATTATTATTACTATTATAATTGTTACTACTATTATTATTATTATTATTATTATTATTATTATTATTATTATTATTATTATTATCATTATCATTATTATTATTATTATTATTATTATTATTATTATTATTATTATTGTTCTTATTATTGTTGTTGTTTTTATTGTAACTAATATTATTAAATTTGTTTGTAGTTTAGTTACTGTTGTTACTGTTGACGTTGCTGTTTCTGTTATTTTTGCTATGTATGTGTGTACGCAACTTCATCTATAAAAATATCGAGGTTTTTCTATGATAGGTAAAAAAATAATAACATAGATCACCACTGTCCAGTATATTTTTGAGTTTGACAAATTTCAGGGTAACTCTTAATTTGACCCCTAAGTGATATCTGTGTCCATATTTGTCTCTACACACCGTGTTTTGTTTTTAAGATGTTAAATTACTTAAAATATGCTTATTTTTGTGTGTACGTATCGTATATTATTTTTAAGACATGAAACTATACAAAGTGTGTCTATAATTTTTTCTATGTATCGTATTTTATGTTCAAGACATGAAATTACACAAAGTGTGGAAAAAACTTAAAAAAGTAAGATCTTGCTGGGAAGGTGTTGAAGCTAGTAAGTTATTTATTCTTAAACAAAGAGAGAGAGAGAGAGAGAGAGAGAGAGAGAGAGAGAGAGAGAGAGAGAGAGAGAGAGAGAGAGAGAGAGAGAGAGAGAGAGAGAGAGAGAGAGAGAGAGAGAGATCATATCAAATGGAAACAGCAGATGAAGTGTCACTAAACGGACTATACACAAGACTTTCTCTAAGCCTATGTCATAGGCATGAAATTAACTATTCCATATTATTAATATAATAATAATAATAGCAAAGTTACCAAAATGCTGTGCTTTAACTTTCAATGCATTCTTATTGCAAGCTATTCATTGATATTACTGTTTATACAAACAGATGTCAGATGTGTGGACACGGCCTGCAATTCATCTTTCCCTCCACCTTCTAGTGACGAAAATTTCCTCAGTGTGCTGACACCTCTTACCAGGGTCAAGGACGTTTCTAAGAGACTTTCAGTCGCTTTCGGACCTTTTAAGAATGTTAGTAAAGTGACTTTCGTGACAGCTGCTTCTTCCAATCACTTCAGTGAATCTCTGGCACTGATCAAGAATCTACATGAAATTGTGTTTCCTAACCTGACAAATTTTACTTTTTATTACTACGACTTGGGATTAAAACCAGAGGAGAAGAAGAAGGTGAAGAGTCATTTAACTAAGAAGAGAGAGAGAGAGAGAGAGAGAGAGAGAGAGAGAGAGAGAGAGAGAGAGAGAGAGAGAGAGAGAGAGAGAGAGAGAGAGAGAGAGAGAGAGTGTGTGTGTGTGTGTGTGTTATAATAATTAACATAAACTAAACTAAAATAAAGGTAAGTATAAATGGACAAATAAATAATAAAATATAGAAATGTAAAAAGGAAGAAATGATTAAAGTATGCAGGTGTTCCATAGAAAGAAGGTTCCCGTTAATATAGATATAAACGGATAAAGAAATATAGAAATAAACACAGGAGGGAAGAAGGAAATGTATGTATGAATGAATAAAGGATACATGTGTTCCGTAGAAAGAAGGTTCCCGTTTACATAAAAATCCAACCCACAGGCAAGTTGTTGTTGTATGTGTGTGTTTCTGTGTGAAAAGAATATATATAAATAAATATATTAAGAAATGAATAAAATAAATTAATAAGTATATATATATATATGAAAGTGCTTGTCTGTGTGCATATTAAAATCAGAATATATGTTTAGAAAATAATTTGATGATGAATATATCTAACACTGCCCTCGCTAACAGATTTCAATTTTCCAAATGTTAATTTCAGATTAAAGAAGAATGCAGGTGTGAATTCAGGTCATTTCCCTTTGATCTTTTGCCGAAGAGATTTAGATTTCTTAAAGGATACACCTGGAAAGTATTAATAATTCAGGTAACAACAGTAATATTACTGTTAATTAGTCACTGCGTTCACATTTCTACTACTACTAATACCTTTTTTTCTACAACCATTATTATTAGTAGTAGTAGTAGTAGCAGTAGTAATAGTGTAGTAGTAGTAATAGTACTGTTGTTGTTGTGCAATTATACGACTACTAATAATACAACTACTGCCTTTCATAACCTTTAAATACTACAACAATTATTATTATTATTATTATTATTATTATTATTATTATTATTATTATTATCATCATCATCATCATCATCATTTCTCTGTTTATTAGCAATACAAGTGGTTATAATGAATATAGCAATAGTGGCAGAAATATAGTCTGTCGTAGTAGTAGTAGCAATAGTTGCTGCAGTAGTAAAACTAGTTGTAGTACTTTTATTATTGCAGTAGTTAGTACTGATAGTATTATTACTAGTAGCACTAGTAATAAAAGTATAGTAGTAGTTGTAGTAGCTTAATTGACGGTGATCCTTGTAATAGTAGCAGTAATTGTGGTTTTTCTGATAGTAACAGTAGTGGTAACAGTAGCAATAGTAGTAGTTGTTGTTGTAGCAAGTCACGTGATGAAGCTAGCGTAAATTTTGAGATGTTCTGATATTTTGTACCATGCAGTTTTATCATCAAACTTTCTTGTGTGGGATGACACATTGAAAAAAAAAAAAAAAAAATAACATGGAAGTATAGATAATTTTGTTAGAGCTGTTTTTCTTAAATGACAGATATGAATTTTAAGTTTTAATTTAATTTATGTTGACATTGCAGGCTGTTCTTCCACACAGTGAACTGTTAATCTGGACTGATTCATCAATCCGTTTCAAACCAGTCGACCTCCAACCTTTGTTTGACAACGTCAAATCTTCTGGAATCTTGCTAGCAATAGGGAGACAGTCTATTGCAGATCACACGTCTAAAACTATGCTTGACTACTTCGGCGACGACGCCTGTGAATATTCCGCGTATCACGAGTTTGAGACAGGGTTCGTGATGATGTCCAACGAGCCGTTTATCAAAGACGTTGTCGTGAAGACGTGGTGGGCGTGTGCTATAGATCCCAAATGTATGTGCACTTATTACGACAACAGAGAACTTTACTGTAACACAAGTATTAGAAAATACAGCAAATGTCACAGGTTTGATCAAGCGGCGATAACTCTGATACTTGTTAAACTGTTCAGAGAACACGTAGAAACTTTCCGTGTTTTTATTGGGAAATATCACGATGTAAGAAGAGCGCCATTTTAAAGATTAAAAAATGGAAACAAAATGTTCTTATTAATATTTTTGTGTGTATGTATGTATGTATGTATGTATGTATATATGTTTGTATGTATTATGTATGTATGTATGTATTATGTATATGTATTATGTATGTATGTATGTTTGTTTGTATGCATGAATACAGATTGGTGGGTATGTAGGTATGTATATATGTTTGTATGTCTTAATGTATGTATGTATCTATGGAACGTGGATGCTTGAAATACAAAACCGAAGAGAGAGAGAGAGAGAGAGAGAGAGAGAGAGAGAGAGAGAGAGAGAGAGAGAGAGAGAGAGAGAGAGAGAGAGAGAGAGAGAGAGAGAGAGAGAGAGAGAGAGAGAGAGAATATTAAAAATCCTAAGCTACATACTTGTCAGTGCCAGATTTCCAGCAAAAAATAGATGTAATAAAAATAGTATTTCACACCATAGTAACAGTCAAATTCAGGCGGATGAAAACGGCCAGTATCACACGAACATTTGTAATACAACCCACAAAAAAAAAAAAATAATAATAAAAAAAAAAAAAAAAAAAAAAAAAAAAAAAAAAGATTCTTTAAGGTTCAGTCGCATGAAAATTACACGAAATCGATATTTTTGTTTGTCATTATTGTCTGCCATCTGTGACTCTTGTAAATTCAAAATCAAGATAAAACTGAAATGAAAAAAAAAAAAGGAAACCAACAGAACAAAGATTGTGAAACACAGGTATCAGAGGAAACCTAAATGATCGAATGTGTCGAGGAATCTAAAAACAGAAGTTTTATAACGTAAGTATTTTATTTCCTGTTAATATTCTATAACTTGGATTAAAACGTAATTTTGAATGGCAAATTCTTCATTGTTTTTATTATGATTATGATTATGAGTATTATGACTTTGATTACATTTACGATAAACATGATGATGATTCTTATTATTTATTTATTTATTTGTTTGTTTGTTTGTTTATTTATTTATTTACTTTATTTACTTTTGATTAGTTGAAAATATTTACTTACGATTAGCTTGAAAAAAAAAAAAATAATAATAAAAAAAAACAAAGGGAATAAAAATAAAATGATTACATCGAAAATAAAATTAAAGTACATAATTAAATAAACAAACAAACAAACAAATAAATAAATAAATAAATAAATAAATAAATAAATAAATAAATAAATAGACAAATAAATAAGTAAATAAATAAATCAATCAGACGATGGTGCACATTAGAAATAATTTTCCCATTCATGCAGGGACTCTTTTTCTCGACCCGATGGGTGTCCCTACAAGACAGGTGCCCCCTCTTCAGAGGGACGAAATTTACAGACAATTTTATTTGAACATATTTACAATCTTTATTCAGTGCACCACACCGATACTCACAATGAACATAAATAAAAACAACAACATCAGTAGACTTGTTTTTGCTTTGTCACACATTACTCTAGTTACATGAGATGGCAGTAATGGGATATTCGTCACATCTGTCGTCAAATCACGATTTGCGTATCTCGTATATTATCGATTACCTCCCATTAGTTATACGCTTATTATCCACCAGGACTTGAGAATTTCTGTTTATTGCATGAGTGAATCTTTTATGCATTCATACAGTCAAGAAGACAAAGTTACAAAGACAAACGTGACTAATAACTGAATATCATATAACTGAGTATAATATACTTTTTTATTTTGCAGATTTTATTTATTTATTTATTTATATTTATTATTATTATTTTTAAATTATTTCTATCGAGATAAATTAAATAAATTTAGCAATATCTTAAATAATAGACAACATAGTACACATATAGGTGTATATATACATAAATGAATCCAAGCATTCAGACAACACACACACACACACACACAGACAACACCCACATACAGACAACACACACACACACACACACACACGCCTACGGTGACAAATGCAGCTAAATTCTGCATGCACCAATGGTTTTGAAAACTATTTTTGAATATTTGTCACACCTGTTACAGACATCTGTAACATTCAGATTTTAAACAGACCTGGATTTTCAATAGTTTGTTTTTAAAAGTCGATTTTAATCTGGCATGGATTATTAATATATTGTGTACAAAAGTAGATTTTTTAAACATTTTCTGGATTTTAATAAGTGGATTTCTACCTAATAGTTTGGTTCTACAAGTAGATTTTTAAAGTTTTCTGGATTTTAGTGAGTAGATTTTAATTTGACACATATTTTTTAATGATTTTATTTTACTGATGATTTTAAATTTAAATGGACTTAGAAAGAAATTGAATCATGATTAGAAGTATTGAATATTTTATATGTACAAACATTCATTAGATATTTCACAATTTATTGTTCTGACTGACATATAGATACGGACGCACATACACATATAGATAAACATATCCACATATACAGACACACACAGACACGTATACACATGCCAACACATCTGTGTACAGACACACATATGTAAATATTATAACACATCTGTGTATGTTTGTGTTATACCCAATGTTCCAGTGTATGCCAGTTTTTCTTCATTAGTGCTTTGTGAGTGCTTGTTTGTGTGTGTGTATGTATGTGTGTGCTATTGAATACATGCGTATTTGTGTCTGTTTGAAATGGCTTACGATATCCCATCTGGTAGAATTTATTATTATTGGCGAAAGGCTAAATTTATGGTTCAGTGGTTCATTTTTTTTTTTTTACAAAATTAAATAAATTTAATAGTTAAGTGTTGGAAATAAATGGTACAAGTGGGTACAATGCATGTGTTGAAGTCCGTTTTCGTTCGCTTTTCGTTCATTCACGAGCTTCTCTCAGCTCTGTTGATCAGTGGACACGTCATACGTGCATCTGATATTCTGATTCTCTTTTGTCTTCTGCTTCGATTTAGACTTAAACTCGTTTTTAATTTACCCTTCCAATATATCAAAACGAATAACAGTATACCGGCAAATGCTGATTATAAAAAGAAACGGAAGACAATAACTTTAGAAACAAAATACATTATCTTAAATGAAACCAAAACCCACAAAGATGAACCCACAATGACCGTCATATAATTATTTCTTAATGTGTTTGTGTAAATTGATTTGTAAATGATTTACTGTTTACTTAATATGTATAATCTGTTAAATCATTTACGTCTGAATTGGTGTTTTATTTCTTCTTGTTTAACTTCATTTTATGTCAAATTTAATCAGCGAGAATGTAACCACTGATTTCAAACTCAATCCTATATAAATTAGTCTCCCGCTTAACGACACCTCACTTAACGATCGGAAATTTTTCTCTCTTTTAAAACAGATAGATGAAACTGATGTAAAATTGTTTATTAGTTTTCGGTTCGAAAAAAAAAAAATATCTGTTGTTCTGTAACGGAAAGGAAATGTTTATGAGTTAGAAATGACCAGCTTAAATAGTAATAGTAATAATAATAATAATAATAATAATAATAATAAGAAGAAGAAGAAGAAGAAGAAGAAGAAGAAGAAGAAGAAGAAGAAGAAGAAGAAAAAGAAGAAGAAGAAGAACAACAACAGTATAATAATAACAATGTTGATGATGATTAAGATGATGAAGAACAAGAACTACTACTACTACTACTACTACTACTACTACTACTACTACTACTAATAATAATAATAATAATAAAGAAAAGAATATTTTTTCAAAAGTTGGTTGAATGGTTTATCTGATGTTAATTTTGTTTAATCTGATAGAATTACTATTAGTTCTCTATCGATTCAAACAGTTTGCGGTGAAGAACGGGGCCAGTTTGAAGAGACAGACTAGTTTTTATTACCCTAGCTAGATCAGATGGCAGTAATGGGAGACTGTTCAACATTTGTCGCTACATCACAGTAAGTTTGTGTCTCGAATATTATGTAGCAAAACCTGAAATATTCTTATTTATTGTAAGAGATAATCTCTTATACTTTGATAGAGTAACGAAGACAAAGTTAGACAGATAAACTTTACTAATAACTGAAAGTCACAGAATGTAACATGATTTTTCATTTTGCAGATATTATTTATTTATTTATTCATTCATTTTATTTTATTTTATTTTTTTTTATTTTTTGTAAAATTCAGCAATATTTTAAATAATAGTCAGCAATATACATATACGTGTATGACATATGCATGCATATATATTGACATAAACACGCATATTTACATATATACATGTATACATATACACCCAAACGCACATAAAAACATACACACAACACATACATACATACATACATAAATACACACATACACTTATACACATAACGACATAAATACACATATGTGCATAAATATAAACATACATACACTCAAAGTATCAAGTGTACAGCATATTTATAGCTGTAACAAATTCTTGACGCAATGTGACATAAAATATGAAATATGAAAAACTTAATCTTGATAAATGTAGTAAAGAAAAGTCATTGAAACAAAAACAAAATGTTAAATTTTGTTACTTAAAGCAGTGATGAATTCCGTTAATTAAGTGCTAAATTATTTTGATTAACACAGTGTTAAATTATATTAAGTAGTATTAATATCTTCAACGTTATTATATATACCATTATAGTATTACTACCACCAGTGATAGTACAAGCCTTACTATTAAATGTTACTTATTTTATTTACATATCAACTGATTAATTAATTAATTAATTTATTAATTTATTTATTTATTTAACTTATTTCGTTATGTTGTTTAATCACTTATTTATTTATTTATTTATTTATTTGTTTGTTTGTTTGTTAATTTTTTCAGGAAGAAATGTTTCTTTACTTTAATACTTTTCTCTTTGGCTTTCGCGTACATCGTGGTAAGAACCACTTTTAAAAAAAATACAGGTATGTACTTTTTTCAGTGATATAGCGAATGAATTAATGGATGAATGAACGAATGGAATAAGGAGTCACAGAAAGGATTGAAAGAATAAAAGAAGTCTTTCAGTCTCTTAAATCAGCTTTGTGTCATCTGTTTAATTTGGAATGCGGATTAGTTTAGGATAATGTTACAGATAAACTTGAGTTATCATCACAGATAGTAATATTATGTGAGTGATGCTATAGAATATATCCTATTTGTGATTCTTTGTTTCATTTTTAATCATATAAATATTTTTATTATTATTATCGTGATTGCCATTTGGTATTATTATTACAGTTTATCACAGTTTTTGTTGTTGTTGTTGTTGTTTGTTTTTCTTTTGTTTTGTTTTTTTTTGTTTTTTTTTTTTCGGGGTGGGAGGTATTCACATTTGACAAATTATTAAAGTTATTTGAAAACAGAGATTACAAAGTATTTATCTAACGCTTTTTAAATAACAACATCAAAGAAACTGACTTAAAACAGGATGAAAGCTGTCTCTTTGTCTCTCTTTTCCTCTTATTCTCTTCCGTTTGTCTCTTTCTCTTTCTCTCTTTGATGTCATAATTTCGCTAACTGGCTTGTTTTCTCTGTCGTCAAAAGTTTGCTAATTGCTTTCTCACTGACGTCACAGTTTTGTTGTTTTCACTGACGTCTCACGGTTGCTAAGGAAATCCCAGTTTACAAAACACCATGGTGACTTTTCCTTCTTTAATTCCGCAAGTGACGAGATGTTTGTTCAAGTTTGTTTCGTTCATTCTACCACAGAAACGTCTACTCAATTAATAATATTTTAGCTTTATTGTCTTCTATTGAAAATAAAATAACGTAAGGATGTAAATAAATAAATAAATAACTACACCTGCAAACGCTTTAGTTTTAACAAATATCTTTAAAAATGCATAACGCCATTGTCAATAGTTTATATTGATTTCTGTTGATGCTTCTGTTTGATTTTAGCCAGTTTTAATAATATATTAATCACGTTTGCTTGATAATGAAAAGATTGATGTAGTTATAACTAAAAACAAAATCGTTGCTAATTAATAAACCTTGTGATGATTTATATTAGTATTTTCTACTACTAATATTATTTATTTATTTATTTATTTATTGATTTATTGATTTATTTTGTGTTCACAGATAGCTTAACTGAAATTTAGTTAGCAGGGTTATTTAAACACACGATTTATTTTGGGTCTTTGGTCTTGCTTTGAAATATTTTTTCTATTCCTATTAAACGTTTTTCGTAAAGTAAGGATTAACAGTAATTTAAGAAAGTCTGTACAAGAACATTTTTATAAATTTACCATAATGCTAAAAAAAAGAATGAATGCAACAACAACAGTATTATGTGTTTATATATATATATATATACAGATGTATACATAAAAAATTTCATTCATACAAACATACGTAAGACAAAGAATATTCAATTTTAAATAAATACACACAGATTATAAACATACATATTTGTGAGGTGTGCGTGTGTTTGCGTGTAAAACGTATTTAGATCTTTTCATCTTTGTTCATGGCTTAATAATAGATTTAACTATTCACGTGTTAAATCAATAAATGTTCAGTGTCAGAACTGTAAACCCTGTCTGTTATATTTAGGATTTTACAGACAAAGATGTGAATATTGATCTCACATCTTCTTTTTAAACTCTCTTTACAATACACCAGCTAAAATCTTTAAATTTATTACTTTACTTCAAACTACTTTACATTAGTATTATTAGCAGTAGCAGTAGTAACAGTAATAGCAGTGTGGTTTGTTTGTTGCTATCATCACAGTTGTCGTTCTTGTTAGTTGCCATCATCATCACTGTTATTATTTTGATATTTTTTTATTATTATTATTATTATTATTATTATTATCATTATTATTATTATTGTTGTTGTTGTTGTTGTTGTTACTGTTTTTATTATTATTATTTTTATCATTATTACTTTCGTTTTGTTATTATTTTTTTTCCTGGTTTTCAATATCTTAAATATATTTCGAATCATTTTAATTTTTAAACTTTACTTCATTTCAGGGGCTGATTTATTAAACTCATTTCTAAACCGGATGGACACTATTTATTTCAGATCAAACGAAACCACTATAACTGCAGGTAGAATGTTTCTTAAAATCTTTTCTCAAATTATATTTCTAATTTCTAATTATGTTTGCATAAATCAACATAATACATATGTAGGAATACAAAGAATAGGTTTACTTATTCAGACAGCTAAACACAATTATTATTATTTTTTTTAAATCTGCTTTCCTTTCTCTCTTTTCTTTTTTACTCTTTTATTCTTTTTCATTCATGAAGTTAGAAAGCCATACATGTTTATCAATTTCTTACGAAGAACAGATACATTAAGTTTGCCTTTGATGTTTTGAACATATTTTTATTTTAGTTACTGGAGGATTTAAATCAATCCTAAACACATCTGAGCCTAGACAGATGGAAGCGAACCTGACGAGAAAACTGGAAGGTAAAGTATTTTTAGTAACATTTCTGTAATTAATAAAGAGAAGAGAATGAAAGAAAGTGAGAGAATGACAGAAAGTGAGAGAATGAAAGAAAGTGAGAGAATGAAAGAAAGTGAGAGATAAAGAGACGAGTATAAGACACACGAGATGTGAAATGATTTGAGACAAAGAAAGAGGAAGTCAGACAAAACAGAAAGAAAGAATGAATGAGACTGAATAATAAATTTTGTTTTAAAAGAAAGCTACTCAGGGAAAAAATATATTTTGTGTCTGTGTGTGTATCTGTGTGTACGTATGTGTATGTGGATATGTATGTATTTCTGAGTAGAAGGAGAGAGACAGATATAATTAAATAGGCTAGCTTCAAAAGTATGACGGAGATTGAGAATATATAAACACATAGATTGATACAGAAACACAGACAAAACGAGAGACAGACAATGAAAGAGGGATATACTGATAGACAGATAGACCTCTAGATAGAAAAATAGAGAAACATAGTGAAACAGAGAGGTAGGTAGCTAGATGGACAGTAGATAGATAAATACATAGATAGATAGACAGATAGGTAGTTAGATAGATAGACAGTAGATAGGTAAATACATAGATAGATAGTATCTGAAGCAGATGTAGATAAATGAAAAGAGAGACAGGCTGAGAATAATAATTTATCTACACATGAAATAAAATACTCATGCAGACAGATGACTGAAAAATAAAACTGATTAAAAGATTTCATCAATTAAATTTTCTTCTTGCAGAGAAAGATTTGGTTTACTCCAAGCCGATCAGCCTTAATTTCGAAATTTATAAAAAGATGTACAAAGCCAAAATAGAAGGTAAAAATATTTAGTCTTCTTTCTAGATTATACACATTATCATTATTAATATTATTATTGTTATTAATGTTGAAGTTATTGTTGTTGTTGTTGTTGTTGTTATTATTATTATTATTATTTTCATCATTAGTATTACTATTATTATCTTCATGACTATTTTCATTATTACTGTTATTGTTATTAATATTTTTATTATTACAGTTGTTGTTGTTCTTGATGTATTTGTTGTTGACATTGCTGTTTGTGTTATTGTTACCATGTATGTATACAAGTTTATCTGTTTATATACCCAGGTTTTTCGATGATAAGATAAAAATAACTACATAAATTACCACTGTCCAGTACAGGTATATTGTTTAGTTTGACAAATTTCAATATAAGTCTTAGATTGACCAGTCAGTGATATCTATGTATATCCTATCGTGTTTTATGTTTAAGATTTCAAATTACACAAAGTGTGGAAAAAGGTTACACAAGTAAGATCTTGTTGGAAAGGTGTTAAAGCTAGTAAGTTATTTATTCTTAGAGAGAGAGAGAGAGAGAGAGAGAGAGAGAGAGAGAGAGAGAGAGAGAGAGAGAGAGAGAGAGAGAGAGAGAGAGAGAGAGAGAGAGAGAGAGAGAGAGAGAGAGAGAGAGAGAGAGATTTTAATTAATAATTTATATCGAATGCAAACAGCGGATGAAATGTCACTAAACAGACAATACACAGGATTTTCTGTAAACTTATGTCATAGTCATGCAATTAACTATTCGATATTATTAATATAATAATAATATATTAATAATAATAATGATAATAACAATAAAAAAAAAAACCCAACAAACTATAACAGCAAAGTTACCAAAACGCAGGGCTTTACATTCCAATGTATTGTTGTTGCAAGCTTTTCATTCATATTACTCTTTATACAAACAGATGTCAGATGTGTGGACACGGCCTGCAATTCATCTTTCCCTCCACCTTCTAGTGACGAAAATTTCCTCAGTGTGCTTACACCTCTTACCAGGGTCAAGGACGTTTCTAAGAGACTTTCAGTCGCTTTCGGACCTTACAAGAATGTTACTAAAGTGACTTTCGTGACAGCTGCTTCTTCCAATCACTTCAAGGAATCTCTGGCACTGATCAAGAATCTACATGAAATTGTGTTTCCTAAGCTCAAACATTTTACTTTTTATTTCTACGACTTGGGATTAAAACCAGAGCAGAAGAAGAAGGTGAAGAGACATTAAATTGACAAGAGGGAGAGAGAGACAGAGAGAGAGAGAGAGAGAGAGAGAGAGAGAGAGAGAGAGAGAGAGAGAGAGAGAGAGAGAGAGAGAGAGAGAGAGAGAGAGAGAGAGAGAGAGAGAGAGAGAGAGAGAGACAGAGAGAGAGACAGTGAGACAGAGAGAGAGAGAGAGAGAGAGAGAGAGAGAGAGAGAGAGAGAGAGAGAGAGAGAGTATAAAATAAAAAATGAAATAAAAGTAAGAATATATAGTTAAATAAAAAAATATAGATAAAATAAATAAGTAAATATATATATATATATATTTGTATGCTCTCACCATCACATTATGAGGACTGAGAGTTTTATTTGAGATCCATAAGTCAAAACATTAGGAGTAGATTTTTAAACCTTTATTTAGAATAAAAAGTTTAAATTACCTAAATCTTCTGATATGAAAGTGTGTGTGCCTGTGTGCATACTAAAATTAGAATATATACGTATGCATGTTTTTGCTCGGTGTGCATGTGTGCGTATGTATTACATTTCTGTGTGTTCTCGTATGTATTCACTGTATATTTATTTACTTTTCTTTTTTAAAGAAGAATGAAAATGAGGGAAACAAAGAGGATAATTAAAGAAGATATGCAAAAGACAGTCAATTTACCATCCTCAGAAAACAATTTGATGGTGAATAAATTTCACACTGCCCTCTCTAACAGATTTCAATTTACCAAATATTAATTTCAGATTAAAGAAAAATGCAGGTGTCAATTCAGGTCATTTCCCTTTGATCTTTTGCCGAAGAGATTTAGATTTCTTACAGGATACGCCTGGAAAGCAATAATAATTCAGGTATGAAAAGTAACGGAACTGTTAATTAGTTAGTCCATTTATGTTACTACTTCCAATAGTGCTACTGCCTTCTATTACTACAACAAAAATAGTAGTAGCACTTTTCTTAGTATAGTAGGTATTAGTTACAGTATTATTGCTTGTAGCATTAGTAATAATAGCATAGTAGTAGCATTACTAGTAGTGATGGTTGTAATAATAGCAGTAATGGTGTAATAATTGTTGTTGTTGTAGTAACGGTACTGGTAACAGTAGGAATAGTAGTAGTAGTTGTTGTAGCAGGCCATTTCTCGAATCTAGGGTAAATTTTAGTTGTGTGCTTTGAGACATAGGGGAAAAAAAAGAAAAAAGAAAAATAAATAAATAGAAATTAAGAAAAAAAATAAATGATAAGTTTGGAAGTATAAATAATTTTTTTAGAGCTGTTTTTCTTAAATGCAGATATGAATTTTAAGTTTAACTAATTTAATTTATGTTGACATTGCAGGCTGTTCTTCCACACAGTGAACTGTTAAT
>CM022674.1:813763-841263 GCA_012295275.1 Chrysomallon squamiferum | reverse complement strand
CTCTATCTGTCTCTCTCTGACGTTCCCTCTTCGTCTCTCTCTCACTCTCTCCTTCCTTACCTAAAGCAGCACCTAGCCTTCGTTCTTTTATCGTTCTGTCTATCTATGTACATCGCAGACACACAAACTCGCTCTGTTTCTTTTGTATTTGAAGCATGCACGTCCCATACATACATACATACATACATACATACATACATACATACATACATACAAACATACATACATACATACATACATACAAACATACATACATACATACATACAAACATACATACATACATACATACATACATACATACATACATACATACATACATACATACATACATACATACATACAAACATGCATACATACATAAATATATACATACATACATACATATATACATTTAACTTTTTTTAAAGTTGTCATAATTCTTACATCGTCCGCCTTCGGAGTGCGGGCGAATGTGTGTCATACGTTCCAGTCTCGTCAGCGGCATCGTGATTGAACTTTGTCCTCCTGTGCCAGTGCGTCTATGTACAAAGACGTACATAAGACAGAGAATATTCAAAATCGTAAGCTACATACACACACACATACATACATACATACATAAATAAAAAAACACATTTTATTTCGATTTTTTAATCTTTAGAATGGCGCTCTTCTTACAAAATGGTATTTTCCATCACTAAGAGAAAAACTTTCTACGTGTCCTCTGAACAGTTTAATAAGTATCAGAGTTATCGCCGCTTGATCAAACCTGTGACATTTGCTGTATTTTCTAATACGTGTTTTACAGAGAAGTTCTCTGTTGTCATAATAGGTGCACATACATTTGGGATCTATAGCACAGGCCCACCACGTCTTCACGACAACGTCCTTGATAAACGGCTCGTTGTAAAACAATATCATCGTAGCTGCAAACTCGTGATACGCAGAATATTCGCAGGCGTCGTCGCCGAAGTAGTCAAGCATAGTTTTCGACGTGTGATCTGCGATGGAATGAAACCCTCTTCCTAGCAAGATTCCAGAAGATTTGATGTTGTCAAACAAAGGTTGGAGGTCGACTGGTTTGAAACGGATTGATGAATCAGTCCAGATTAACAGTTCACTGTGTGGAAGAACAGCCTGCAATGTCAACATAAATTAAATTAATTAAACTTAAATGGCTTGCTACAACAGCCACTACTACTATTCCTGCTGTTGCCACTACTGTTACTATAACAACAACAACAATTACACCATTACTGCTATTATTACAACCATCACTACTAATAATGCTACTACTATGTTATTATTACTAATGCTACAAGTAATAATAGTGTAACTACTACCTACTACACTAATAAAAGCGCTACTACTATTTTTGTTGTAGTAATAGAAGGCAGTAGCAGTATTAGAAGTAGTAACATAAATCGACTAACTAATTAACAGTTCCGACACTTTTCATACCTGAATTATTATTGCTTTCCAGGTGTATCCTTTAAGAAATCTAAATCTCTTCGGCAAAAGATCAAAGGGAAATGACCTGAATTCACATCTGCATTTTTCTATGATCTGAAATTAAGATTTGGTAAATTGAAATCTGTTAGAGAGGGCAGTGTTAGATTTACTCATCATAAAATAGTTTTCTGAGGATGGTAAATTGACTGTCTTTTGCATATCTTCTTTTCTTATCCTCTTTCTTTCCATGATTTTTTTTAAAAATGAAAGTAAATAAATATACAGTGAATACATACGAGAACACACAGAAATGTAATACATACGCACAGATGCACACCGAACAAAACCCTGCATACATATATATTTTAATTTTAATATATACACAGAAACACATACTTTCATATCCGGAGATTTAGCTAGTTTAAACTGCTTACTTGAACCTTGAAAAAAATTAACGTGCTAATCAGAGAAAGCTGTCTACTCTGAAAACAAATTATTTACACACACCAGTGATTACTGCTGCAACCTGCTTCTCATAACTGTATGTATGTATGTATGTATGTATGTATGTATATGTATATATATATATATTTACTTATTTCTTTTATTTATTTATTTATTTATTTATTTAACAATATATACTTACTATAATTCATCATCATCTCTCTCTCTCTCTCTCTCTCTCTCTCTCTCTCTCTCTCTCTCTCTCTCTCTCTCTCTCTCTGTTGTTAGTTAAATGACTCTTCACCTCCTTCTTCTCCTCTGGTTCTAATCCCAAGTCGTAGAAATAAAAAGTAAAATTTTTGAGCTTAGGAAACACAATTTCACGTAGATTCTTGATCAGTGCCAGAGATTCCTTGAAGTGATTGGAAGAAGCAGCTGTCACGAAAGTCACTTTACTAACATTCTTGTAAGGTCCGAAAGCGACTGAAAGTCTGTCGGAAACGTCCTTGACCCTGGTAAGAGGTGTAAGCACACTGAGGAAATTTTCGTCACTAGAAGGTGGAGGGAAAGATGAATTGCAGGCCGTGTCCACACATCTGACATCTGTTTGTATAAACAGTAATGTAAATGAATAGCTTGCAATAACAATGCATTCAAAGTTAAAGCACAGCATTTTCGTTTGCTGATATTGTTCTTTTGTCTTGTCTTATTGTTATTAATATAGTGATACTGTATTAATAAGATGGACAAGTTTAATTATGTAATAATGTTATACAAACAATATGGAATAGTTAATTTGATGCCTGTGACATAAGTTTAGAGAAAATCCTGTGTATTGTCTGTTTAGTGATACTTCATCTGCTGTTTCCATTTGATATACATTGTTAATTATAATCTCTCTCTCTCTCTCTCTCTCTCTCTCTCTCTCTCTCTCTCTCTCTCTCTCTCTCTCTCTCTCTCTCTCTCTCTCTCTCTCTCTCTCTCTCTCTCTGTCTGTCTGTTTAAGAATAAATAACTTACTAGCTTCAACACCTTTCGGGCAAGACTTTACTTCTGTAAGCTTTTTCCACACTTTGTGTAATTTGAGATCTTAAACATAAAATACAATACGTAGATAAAACTACAGACACACTTTGTATAGTTTCATGTCTCGAAAATAATCTACGGTAAGTTGACACAAAAATAGACATACTTTAAGTAATTTAATATCTTAATAACAAAATACGATACGTAGAGATAAATATGGACACAGACATCACTTAGTGGTCAAATTAAGAGTTACACTGAAATTTGTCAAACTGAAAAATATACTGGACAGTGGTAATCAATGTTATTATTTATTCTCCTACCATAAAAAAAGTTCAATATTTATATAGATGAACTTGCGTACACACATATACAATAATAATATTAATTACAATAAAAACAACAAATATAATAATAATAATAATAATAATAATCATCATCATAATAATAATAATAATAATAATAATAATAATAATAATAATAATAATAATAATAACAATAACAATAATAATGAAAATAGTGATGATGGTAATAATGGTAATAATAATAACATAAACTGCAACAACAACGACAACAACAACAATAATAATGACAGTAATAATAATAATAATAATAGTAATAATAATAGAAATAATAATAATAATAATTATAATAATGGTAATAATAATAATAGTAATAATAATAATAATTAGAATAATAATAATAGTAATAATAAAAATAATAATAACAATAACAATAATAATGATAATAGTAATAATAATAGTAATAATAATAATAATCATAGTAATTATAATAATAATAATAATAATAATAGTAATAATAATAATAATAATAATAATAATAATAATAATAATAATAATAATAAAGTAATAATAATAACAATAATAATGATAATAGTCATTATTATAATAATAGTAATAATAATAATAATAATAATAATAAATAATAATAATAATAATAATAAACTGCAACAACAACGACAACAACAACAATAATAATAGTAATAATAATAATAATAATAGTAATAATAATAGAAATAATAATAATAATTTTTATAATAATAATAATAATAAATAATAATAATAATAATAATAATAATAATAATAATAATAATAAAAATAATAATAACAATAACAATAATAATAATAATAATAATAATAGTAATAATAATAATAATTTTTATCATAGTAATTATAATAATAATAATAATATTAGTAATAATAATAATAATAATAGTAATAATAATAATAATAGTAATAATAATGATAGTGATAATGAAAATGATAATAATAATAGTAATAATAGTAATAATAATAATAGTAGTAACAATTATAATAGTAATAATAATAATAATAATAGTAATAATAATAGTAATAATAATGATAGTAATAATAATAATAATAATAATAATAATAATAATAATAATAATAATAATAATATTAATAATAATAATAAATGTGTAGACAAATGTAGTCCCAGATGTCACTGACTGGTCAAATTAAGATTTATATTGAAATTTGTCAAACTAAAAAATCTACATATACTGGACAGTGGTAATTTATGTAATTATTTGTGTCGAAAAACCTGGGAATTTAAACAGATAAACTTGCATACATACATGGTAATAATAACAACAACAACAATAATAATATTAATAATGATAATGTATATAATCTAGAAAGAAGACTAAACATTTTTACCTTCTACTTTGGCTTTGTACATCTTTTTATAAATTTCTAAATTGAGGCTGATCGGCTTGGAGTAAATTAAATCTTTTTCTGCAAGAAGAAAAATTAATTTCTTTAATCACTTTTATTTTTCAATTATTTCTGTGTCAGTTTTTTATTTTACGTGTAGACAAACTAATCTTCTCAGCCTCTGTCTTTTTTAATTTATCTACCTCTGCTTCAGACATTCTATCTCAGTATCTGTCTGTCTATCTATCTTTCTATCTATGAATCTATCTCTATCTGTCTCTCTATTTATCTGTCTATCTGCCTACCTATCTCTCAGTTTCTCTCTGTTTCTCTATGTTTCTATCTCTATGTCTATCTATCTATTTTTCTGTCTATCAGTATGTCCCTCTTTCATTGTCTGTCTGTCTGGCAGGTTAAAACAAACTAATAAATAATTGTGTTTAGCTATCTGAATAAGTAAACCTATTCTGCGTACAAGCCTATTATGTTGATTTATGCAAACATAATTAGAAATTAGAAATATAATTTGAGAAAAGATATTAATAAACATTCTACCTTCAGTTAGAGTTGTTTTGTTTGATTTGAAAAACGTAGTGTCCATGCGGTTTAGAAATGAGTTTAATAAATCAGATCCTGAAATGAAGTAAAGTTTAAAATAGTAAAATGATTCAAAGTATATTTAAGATATTGAAAACCAAAAAAATGTAATAATAATAATAATAATAATAATAATAATAATAATAATAAAGATAGTAACAAACAAAACACTACTATTATTGTTATTACTGCAAATCCTAATAATACTAAGGTGAAGGAAAGTAGTTTCAAGTAAAGTAATAAATGAAAAGTTTTTAGCTGGTGTCTGTAAAATCCTAGCAATAACAAACAAACAGGGTTTACAGTTCTGTCACTGAACATTTGTTGATTATGAACGTGAATAGTTAAATCTATTATGAAGCCATGAACAAAGATGAAAAGATCTAAATACGTTCTGCACACAAACATATTCACGCCTTAGAAATATGCATGTTTATAATCTGTGTTTGTATATATGTGTGTTAATTGTATTTGTGTTTAGACACTGCACACAGACAATACTCAGAAACACAGTGGCACAGGAGGACGAAGTTCAAACATGACGTCACATGTCATAGGTCAGCAACGAGATGAACCTATAGCACTCACGTATTCAGATATGAATATTGTTTGCCTTATGTTTGTATGAATTATTATATGTATATATCTGTATACGTAAGTATGTATAAATCCGTTCTTGTTGCATTCATTTAAAAAAAAAAAATCTTACAATGATAAATTAATAAAAATATTGTTATACAGTCTTTCTTAAATTACTGTTAATCCTTATTTTATAAAATACATTTAATAATGGAATGGAAAAATATTTCAGCGCAAAGACCCAAGATAAACCGTGTATAGAAATTAACCCTGTTAATTAGATCTCAGTTCTGGTATATGTGATCACAAAATAAATCACTAAATACATAAATAATTAAATAAATGAATAATTAAATAAATAAATAATTTTATAAATAGTAGTAGCAGTAGTAGTAGTAGAAAATACTAAGATAAGTCATAATTAGGTTTATTTTTAGCGACGATTTTGTTTACTTATAACTACATCAATATTTTAATTATAAAGCAAACGTGATTAACAAATTATTAAAACTGAGCAAAATCTAAAAGAAGAATGTAGAGGAATCAATATACACTATTACATTAGAGGACAATACAGGACAGTGAAATGTTGTTTATTGAGTAGACGTTTCTGTGGTAGAATGAACTAAACAAACTTCAACAAACATCTCATCACTTGGGATTTTTTTGGGAATTAAAGAAGGAAAAATCACCATGGTGTTTTGTAAACTGGGATTTCCTTAGCAACCGTGAGACGTCAGTGAAAACAAGAAATCTGTGACGTCAGTGAAAACAACAAAACTGTGACGTCAGTCAAAAAGCAATTAGCGAAAATTGAAAACGACAGAGAAAACAAGGAATTAGCAAAACTATAACATCAAAGAGAGAAAGAAAACGAGAGAAAAGAAAGAGAATAAAAGGAAAAGAGAGAAAGAGAGAGAGAGAAAAGTGAGAAATTTCATCCTGTTTTAAGTCACTTTCTTTGATACTGTTACTTTGCAAGTGTTAGATAAATACTTTGTAACGTTTTCTTTGTGTTCAAATAACTTTAATAATTTGTCAAATGTGAACACCTACCTCTCAGAAAAAATAAAAAATGTAGATATAATTAAATAGAAGAAAACAAGTGTGTTAAACATTGGTAATAACACTAAATAGCAGTAACAGCAATAATGATAGTGATAATTATTATAATAAAAATAATAATAACGATCATGATAATAATAATAAACAAAAATGTACATGGTTAAAAAAGAAATAAAGAAACACAAATAGGATATATTCTATTGTATCACTCAAGTAATATTACTATCTGTGATGGTAACTCAAGTTTATCTGTAAAATTATCCTAAACTAATCCGCATACCAAATTAAACAAATGACACAAAGTTAATTTAAGAGACTGAAAAACTTCTTGTATTCTTTCAATCCTTTCTTATTTCTTTATTCCATTCGTTCATTCATCCATTAATTGATACACTATATCAGTCACTGAACAAAAAACATACCTGTATTGTTTTTAAAACTGGTTGTGAAGACGATGTACGTAACAGCCAAACAGAGAAGTATTAAAACAAAGAGAAATTTCTTCCTGACAAAAGTAATAAATAAATAAATAAATAAATAAATAAATAAAGAAGTGATTTAATAACATAAGGAAACAAATTAAATTAATTAATTAAAAAATATATATGTAAATAAAATAAATAACATTTAATAGTAGTAGTTGTACTAGCACTGGTGATAATGGTATATATAATAATATTGATGATATTAATACTACTTAATATAATTTAATCTGTTAATCAACATAATTTAACACTTAACCAAAATCATCACTGATTTTAGTAACAAAATTTTACATTTATTTTTTGTTTCAATGACTTTTTCTCTACTGCATTTATCAAGAATAATATTTTCATATGTCATATTTTATATCTCGTTGCGTGCAAAATAAGTTATAGCTATAAACAGGCTGCACACTTTATACTTTGAGTGTATGCATGTTTATATTTATGCACATATGTCTGTATGTGTATAAGGGTATGCATGTATGTAAGTATTTATGTGTGTATGTATGTATGTATAGATGTATGTATGTGTGTCAGTATATATGTACGTAATTATGTGTGTATGTATCTATAGATGTATGTATATGTGTTAGTATATATGTACGTATATTATACACGTATATGTATGTATTACTAATATTTGATATATTGCTAAATTTATCTTAATATATCTCGATATAAAATAAAATAAATTAGAATACAATAAAATAACATAAATAATTAAGTAAACAAAATCTGTAAAACGAAAAGTTTATCTTTCTATGTCTTCATTACTGTATCAAAGTATAAGAGATTAACTCATGCAAAAAATAGAATGATTTTAAGTTTTGCTAGAAAACATTCGGTACACAAACTTACCGTTCTATGGCGAACATTTTTGAACAGTCTCCCATTACTGCCATCTGATCTAGCTAGAGTAATGTGTGTGAAAATAACAACTAGTCTGTCTCTTCAAACTGGTCCCGTTGTTCACCGCAAACTGCTTGAATGGGTAGAGAATAAATAGTAATTCTATTAGATAAAAAAAATTCAACAAATTGTTGATAAAATCTTCTCTATCATTATTTCATCATCATCATCACCATCATCATTATTATCATTGTCATCGTTTTTTTTTTTTTCCGTCGTTGATGTTGTTCTTATTTATGTAGGAAAATTTTTAAAAATAATAAATAAATAAATAAATAAACAAATAAATAAATAATCAGACGATTATTGACGAAGCGGAGAGAGACGCCCGAAGAAAAGTGGACATAAACAAACACAGAGACAAAAAAAACGACTGTTTCCGGCACCTCGTTTAAACTGCAGAATCTTTTCAAAAGACAACTTTTCCACCCGACGCCTGTGTAGAACAGAGTAACCTTTCGCCCCGTGCAGCCATTTTTGATCACGTGACAGCGCCACGGTTTCACGTCTGCGCGAACGACGTGCTAATTTATGGCGCTAATGATGCGTCGGTTGGACACGGGAGATTACGTTCCTGTTTGCGAAATGGTTTCAGGAGCAAAAACTAAAATACACACTGGATGTTTGGACGTCGTCGCTGAAGTCGTTCCTCGTTTGCTGACGAGTTTATTTATACTCGATATTTTGTAACCTTGATTCAGTTTTTTTCGGGGTTTTTTGTTGTTTTTTTTGTTTTTTGGTTGTTTTTTTGTCGTGAAGGGACACTGATAGAAGAAGAAGAAGAAGAAGAAGAAGAAGAAGAAGAAGAAGAAGAAGAAAAGAATGTAATGATGATGAAGAAGATATAAAAATATTGTATATTTTCAAATTAACACCCCAACAAAAAAAAAACAACAACATCAACAATCAAACAAAACAAAAACAAAAAAGAACAGCCAAAAATCAAATCAAAAGTAAATCCAGTGAGAATGAAAAAGTTTAATAAAAGTAGCAAGTAAATAAATAATTAAATAAATAAATAACGACAAAGCCAGTTGATACAAGAATAAAATAATGTTCGTAATAAATAATAAAATAAATACGGAAATAAAAATAGATAAAATCACAGACAGATGGATGCTTGGATGGATGAACTAGTAATGTATTTATTCCACATTTATTTCCGATTCTTTTTCGGGTTGCATTTTTTTTTTAATGTTTTGTGTATGTCCGTCTGTCTGTATCTGTTCGTGTGTTTGTACTGATATACAATTACTGCGTTTCTCACATCTACAAAAATATTTGTAAGCAGCTGACTGGACACAGTCTAACTGTCTGATGACTGTTATTTTTAATTCTTCCTCTAGGTCATTGTACTGTATCACGAGATTATGTTTAAAATATTCATTAAAAATGTACGTACGTACGTACACACACACACACACACACACATATATATATTAATCTACAAATAGAGACATGCATTCATTGATATATATAGATATATACATATACACAAACATATACATACATATAAATATATATACGTATATAAATACATACATTCTTACATGCACGTATGCATTTAACACCTGGTTACCCACAGATACACAAATGTTACGTAAAACATTCTTACATATCTCCACACACACACACACACACACACACACACACACACACACACACACACACGTAATAAATCAAACAACCAAATATTTTTATACCTTCTATAATGCGTACTTAGTTAAATAAACAAATAAAACATGAACGAAGACAGGTATGTCAGGTATCTGCTTCAGTCTACCTGCTTATAAAACCTGGCAATGATATTCATGAGTGAATGGAGCTCATCTGATACAGGACACTTTACACAAGTTAGTCTGCATTTTTTACAACCAGCCCATTGTCACGTGTATAATTTGACATCACAAATAACTAAACCGTAGTCTGTCTTACTCCTTTCATGATACTGTGGTTAAAGACAGGCGGGTTAAGAGTTCAAATCTGCTAGTCGGAATTAGAAGTGGTTTACTGTTTATTTTTATTTTGTTTTATTTCAGTGAGGTGTTAGGTTACTTTTTAAGACAGTATGTCAACTAAAATATTTTATTAAGTTAATAGTTTACTAATATTGTTTATAATAAAAATTAAGCTTGTAAGTCGATAATGTTGTAGGTTCACAAAAAAATACGTTTTTAATGATCCTTTGTATTTCCGCGCGCTACCTGCTTGTGTTGTGTGTGTGCATGTGTGCGTGAGCTTGTGTGTGCGTGCGTGTGCGCATGTGTGTGTGTTTATTTATGTATGTTTACACTTTCATTTATCTGAGTACTCGATAATATACCAGCACCAGATTATACCCCGGTACCCACCCGCTTTCGATTGACAGCTAACTGAAATATTAAGAAGAGAAAAGTCTTAAACTTACCTCAACTAAACCAGTCAGTATGTACGTATGTGTTAGAGAGAGAGAGAGAGAGAGAGAGAAAGAAAAATAGAAACAGATCGAAAAAAAAAGAGTAAGACAGAGAAAAGGAAAGAGCGAGAGAGAAAAGACACAGAGAGAATGGTCTAAAATCGAGAAAACAGATATATATATGTAAATAGACAGAGTTTAGAAAGAAAGAGAGAGAATGTAATACAGAGAGAGACAGAGAGACGAACGGTCACACAGATAATATGTTTTTACAGTTTCCTACCTTTTCTTTTCAGATGGCATTCGTCCGATTTACTCCTTCATTCGGTAGAACGCTTGCGAGCCAAATACACCCGTAAAGTGTCAGTGTTAAATCCGTGTTTGCTTCTCACTGGAAAAACGAAACCCGAACCACGACTGTTTCTTATGTAGCCGTCAATACACGGTTACATAACGTTCTTTTGTGCGGCAGGCAGCGAACAAACAAGACGGCGTCATTCAATCATGAATTTTCTAAGAGAAATTCGCTACTGTTAAACATTTAAAAAAATAAAATTCAAATAAAAAGAATATAAAAAGTTCTTCAGCTCATTTTCAAGTAGTGCTTTTTGAAAAGGGTTTCAACCAATTCAAACAAATCCCGTGTTATTGCTCTTTCATTGTTCGACACATTTCGTCATTAATTCCGAATCATCATTCGGCCGGGTTCGACCTTTCAATCGCACACTTTCTATTGGTCTACAAGAAAGTGACGTCACTCTCGGGCATTGCTCGGCCAGTCACGCGCGTTCCTTCGCGACGCGATTTTCTCTTCCTTTTTTTTTTTTTTTTTTTTTTTTTTTTTTTTTTCTTTTTCAATATCGACACAGGAACAGCCATATTTCTTGGGTAGGAAATATCCTAACAATAATAAACCGCCTGCTTTCAGTTCGCGCCCGAACAACTTTACATTTTAATTGCTTTTTGATTTGAAGTATTGCGAAATACGTGAAACGTACACAAAGAAAAGTTTCTACCCTCACAGATCTGAAGGGCGGGTCCAGAGGGTGGGAGAAAGAACTCCTACATGTACCCACCTCTCTGCCATCATGTTTCTTTCATTGTATTTCTGTATAATCCATTTTGAATAAACAGTATAGCATTTACAACACTGGTGAACCACCCTCTTTAAAACTTTCTGGATTCGCCCCTGTATAGTTTTATTTTCTGTCATTGAAATAATTTTTTTATTTATTTATTTATTTTTTTTTAGTTTTTTTTTGTCGGATAGCAGCGACAGAGTATAAATTATCTACGTGTTTCTTTTCAAGTTACGTGTAGGGTGGCGAGTTTTAAATAATTTTTTTTTTTTTTATTTTTATATGTTGTTTAAGATATGATGGATGAAGAATTACTGAGAGCTTGTAGTCGACTCAGGGAAGATTGTGTCTGTTAAAAACAGAATCACTAGGATGAGCAGGATCTTGGGAAAATAATCAAATATGAATTTTTTGTTTTATTTTATACTGAAGTGATTTGAAATAAATGAAAAAAAAAAGAGAAAAGAAATGATAATAATAATAATAATAAAAAAAAAATAATAGTATGAAAAAATGAAGTAATAATAATAACAATGATAAATAAATAAATAAATAATAAAAGTCGCCCAAAAAAGAAAAAACCAACAAAAAAACCCAAAGAAAACTCTACAAAAACAACACCAGCATTTCTCGTGATTGAATTTTGTCCTCCTGCGCCAGTGCGTTCCCGAATATTGTCTAAGTGCAGAGTCTATTCAGACGTACATATAAGACAGAGAATACTCAAAATCCTAAGAAACATACATACATACATACATATATACATATATAAAAAACCAAACATTTTATTTCGAGTTTTTATTCTCTTTTTACACTATGATATTCTCCAACTCTAACAGAGAAACTTTCTACGTGTTCTCTGAACAGTTTAACAAGTATCAGAGTTATCGCCGCTTGATCAAACCTGTGACATTTGCTGTATTTTCTAATACCTATGTTACAGTGAATTTCTCTGTTGTCATAATAGGTGCACATACATTTGGGATCTATAGCACACGCCCACCACGTCTTCACGACAACGTCTTTGATAAACGGCTCGTTGTACAACATTATCATCGTAGCTTCAAACTCGTGATACGCAGAATATTCGCAGGCGTCGTCGCCGAAGTAGTCGAACATAGTTTTAGACGTGTGATCTGCAATAGAGAATCCCCCTATTCCTAGCAAGATTCCAGAAGATTTGATGTTGTCAAACAAAGGTTGGAGGTTGACTGGTTTGAAACGGATTGATGCATCAGTCCAGATTAACAGTTCGCTGTGTGGAAGAACAGCCTGCAATGTCAACATAAATTAAATTTATTAAACTTAAAATTCATCACTGCATTTAAGAAAAACAGCTCTAACAAAATTATTACCCCTAATTTTCTTTATTTTTATATTTTTTATTTAATTTTTTTTTTTTTTTGTTTGCGATGTCTCAAAGCACACAACCAAGTTTGATGGCAAAAACAACTTTCTAAAAAACATCTGAACAGCTCAAAATTTAGGCTGCATTCGAGAAATGGCCTGCTACAACAGCCACTACAACTATTCCTACTGTTACCACTACCGTTACTATAACAACAACAACAATTACACCATTACTGCTATTATTACAAGCATAATAATAGTGTAACTACTACCTACTACAATAATAAAAGTGTTATTTTTGTAGCAATATTAGCAGTAGTAACTAACTTATTAACAGTACCGTTACTTTTTATACCTGAATTATTATTGGTTTCCAGGCGTATCCTGTAAGAAATCTAAATCTCTTCGGCAAAAGATCAAAGGGAAATGACCTGAATTCACACCTGCATTTTTCTATGATCTGAAATTAAATTTTGAAAATTGAAATCTGTAAGACAGGTCAGTGTTGGATTTATTCGACATCAAATTGTTTTTTGAGGATGGTAAACTGACTGTCTTTTGCATTTCTTCTTTTCTTATCCTCTTTCTTTCCCTCATTTTCATTCTTCTTTAAAAAATAAAAGTAAATAAATACACAGTGAATACGTACGAGAAACACACAGAAATGTAATACATACGCACACATGCACACCGAACAAAAACGTGCATACATATATATTCTAATTTTAATATGCACACAGGCACACACACTTTCATTTCGGGATTTAGGTACTTTAAACTGTTTACTTGAACCATGAACAAAATGAAGGTGCTAATCAGACCAAGATGTTTACTCCAAATAAAATTTTATTTATACAGATCATTGATTACTGCTGGAACCTGCTCCAAACGTTTTGACTTATCGATCTCAAATGAAACTCTGAATCCTTATAATCTGATGGTGCGACCAGATATATATATATATTTAATTATTATAATTCATCATCCCCTCTCTCTCTCTCTCTCTCTCTCTCTCTCTCTCTCTCTCTCTCTCTCTCTCTCTCTCTCTCTCTCTCTCTCTCTCTCTCTCTCTCTCTCTCTCTCTCTGTTGTTAGTTAAATAACTCTTCACCTCATTCTTCTCCTCTGGTTTTAATCCCAAGTCGTAGAAATAAAAAGTAAAATTATTCAGCTTAGGAAACACAATTTCACGTAGATTCTTGATCAGTGCCAGAGATTCCTTGAAGTGATTGGAAGAAGCAGCTGTCACGAAAGTCACTTTACTAACATTCTTGTAAGGTCCGAAAGCGACTGAAAGTCTGTCGGAAACGTCCTTGACCCTGGTAAGAGGTGTAAGGACACTGAGGAAATTTTCGTCACTAGAAGGTGGAGGGAAAGATGAATTGCAGGCCGTGTCCACACATCTGACATCTGTTTGTATAAAGAGTAATGTAAATGAATAGCTTGCAATAACAATGCATTGAAAGTTAAAGCACAGCATTTTCGTTTGGTGATATTGTTATTTTGTCTTGTCTTATTGTTATTAATATAGTAATACTGTATTAATAAGATGGACAAGTTTAATTATGTAATAATGTTATAGAAACAATACGGAATAGTTAATTTGATGCCTATGACATAAGATTAGAGAAAATCCTGTGTATTGTCCGTTTAATGACATTTAATCTGCTCTCTCTCTCTCTCTCTCTCTCTCTCTCTCTCTCTCTCTCTCTCTCTCTCTCTCTCTCTCTCTCTCTCTCTCTCTCTCTCTCTCTCTCTCTCTCTCTCTCTCTCTCTCTCTCTCTCTCTTTGTTTAAAAATAAATAACTTACTAGCTTCAACACCTTTCCAGCAAGAAGATACTTCTGTCAGGTTTTTCCATACTTTGTGTAATTTGACATCTTAAACATAAAATACAATACGTAGATAAAAATATAGACACACTTAGTATAGTTTCATGATTCAAAAATAATCTACGGTACGTAGACACAAAAATAAACATACTTTAAGTAATTCAACATTTAAAAACAAAATACGATACGTAGAGACAAATATGGACACAGACATCACTTAGTGGTCAAATTAAGAGTTACACTGAAATTTATCAAACTGAAAATATACTGGACAGTGGTAATAATGTTATTATTTTTTCTCCTACCATAGAAAATGCGTACACACATAAACAATAATAATATTAATTACAATAAAAAACAACAACAACAACAACAACAATAATAATAATAATAATAATAATAATAATAATAATAATAACAACAAAAACAATAATAATGAAAATGTTGATGATGGTAATAATGGTAATAATAATAAGAAGAACTGCAACAACAACGAGAACAACAACAACAACAACAACAACAACAACAACAACAATAATAATAATAATAATAATAATAATAATAATAATAACAACAAAAACAATAATAATGAAAATGTTGATGATGGTAATAATGGTAATAATAATAAGAAGAACTGCAACAACAACGAGAACAACAACAACAACAACAACAACAACAACAACAACAACAACAACAACAACAACAACAACAACAACAATAATAATAATAATAATAATAATAATAATAATAATAATAATAATAATAATACGATATGTAGAAAAATATAGTCCCAGAATTCACTGACTGGTCAAATTAAGATTTATATTGAAATTTGTCAAACTAAAAAATCTACTTATACTGGACAGTGGTAATTTATGTAATTATTTGTGTCCTATTATCGAAAAACCTGGGTATTTAAACAGATAAACTTGCATACACACATGGCAATAAAAACAGAAACAGCAATGTCAAAAAACTAAACAAGAACACAACAATAATAAAAAATAATAATAACAATAATAATAATAATGATAATAGTGATGATTATAATAATAGTAATAATAATGACAATAATAATAATAACAACAACAACAACAATAATAATAATAATAATGATAATGTATATAATCTAGAAAGAAGACTAAACATTTTACCTTCTACTTTGGCTTTGTACATCTTTTTATAAATTTCTAAATTAAGGCTGATCGGCTTGGAGTAAATCAAATCTTTCTCTGCAAAAAGAAAAATTAATTTCTTTAATCACTTTTATTTTTCAATTATTTCTCTGTATGAGTTTTTTATTTTATGTGCAGACAAACTCTTCTTCTCAGCCCTTGTCTCTTTTAATTTATCAACCTCTGCTTCAGACATACTATGTCTCTTTCTGTCTATCTGTCTATCTATCTATCTATCTATCTATCTCTATCTATCTGTCTATTTATCTATCTACCTACCTATCTATCTGTCTAGCTACCTATCTCTCAGTTTCTCTCTGTTTCTCTATGTTTCTATCTCTGTGTCTATCCATCTATTTTTCTGTCTATCAGTATATCCCTCTTTCTTTGTCTGTCTCTCTTTTTTTTTCTGTTTGTGTCTCAGTCTATGTATTTATATATTCTCAATTTCCGTCCTACTTTTGAAGCTAGCCTACATAATTATACCTGTCTCTCTCCTTCTACTCAGAAATACATACATATCCACATACACGTACATACACACAGACACACACACAGACACAAAATAAATTTCTCCCTGAGTAGCTTTCAAAACAAAATTTATTTTTCAGTCTCATTCATTCTTTCTTTCTGTTTTGTCTGACTTCCTCTTTCTTTATCTCAAATCATTTCACATCTCGTGTGTCTTATACTCGTCTCTTTATCTCTCACTTTCTTTCATTCTCTCACTTTCTTTCATTTCTCCTCTTTAATAATTACAGAAAAGTTTAGAAAAATACTTTAGTGACTTAAATCCTCCAGTAACTAAAATAAAAACACGTTCAAGACATCAAAGCCAAACTAAGTATATCTATTGTTTATCAGAAAATGAGAAACCAATATCGTTTTCCAACTTCATGTAAGAAAAAAGAAAGAAAAAGAAGAAAAGGAAGGCAGGTTAAACAGAAATAATAAATAACTGTATTTAGCTATCTGAATAGGTAAGCCTATTCTTTGTTTGCCTACATACCTATTATGTTGATTTAGGCAAACATAATTAGAAATTAGAAATATAATTTGAGAAAACATATTAATAAACATTCTACCTTCAGTTTTAGTTGTTTTGTTTGATTTGATAAACATGGTGTCCATACGGTTCAGAAATGAATTTAATAAATCAGATCCTGAAATAAAGTAAAATTTAAAATATTAAAATCATTGAAACTATATTGAAGATGTTGAAAGCCAAGAAAATTTAATAAACATAATAAACATAATAATAATAATAATAATAATAATAATAATAATAATAATAATAATAATAATAATAATAATAATAGTAAAACTACTAATAATAAAGATAGTAACAAACAAAGCACACTACTATTATTGTTATTACTGCAAATACTAATAACACTAAGGTGAAGGAAAGTAGTTTGAAGTAAAGTAAAAAATAAAAAGTTTTTAGCTGGTGTCTGTAAAATCCTAACAATAACAAACAAACAGGGTTTACAGTTCTGTCACTGAACATTTGTTGATTATGAACGTGAATAGTTAAATATATTATGAAGCCATGAACAAAGATGAAAAGATCCAAATAAGTTTTACACACAAACATACGCTCGCTTTACAAATATGTAAGTGTAAAATCTGTGTTTGTATATATGTGTGTTAATTGTGTTTGTGTTTAGTCACTGCACACAGACAATACTCAGAAACACAGTGGCACAGGAGGACGAAGTTCAAACATGACGTCATATGTCATAGGTCAGCAACGAGATCAACCTACAGCACTCATGTATTTAGATATGAATGTTCGTTGTCTTATGTATGTTTGTATGAATTGTTTTATGTATATATCTGTTTATGTTATTTATGTATAAAGTAGTTGTTGTTGCATTCATTGTTTTTTTCAAAAATTTCACATCATCATAAATTAATAAAAGATATTCTTATACAGCCTGAAAAAAGACTTACCTGTATTCTTTTCTAAATGTGTTGTGAAGACGATGTACGTAATAGCCGAACACAGAAAGATTAAAACAAAGAGAAATTTCTTCCTGACAAAAGTAATAAATAAATAAATAAATAAATAAGTGATCTAATAACATAAGGAAATAAATTAATTAATTAATATATATGTAAATAAAATAAGTAACATTTAATAGTAGTAGATGTACTAGCACTGGTTGTAGTAATACATTAATTGTATATATAATAATATTGATGACATTGATACTACTTTATATAATTTAACACTGTTAATCAACATAATTTAACACTTAATTAACCAAATTCATCCTTGGTTTAAGTAACGAAATATAACATTTTTTTTGTTTCAAAGACTTTTTTCTCTAGTGCATTTATCAAGAATAATTTTTTCATATTTCCTATTTTATGTCACATTGCGTCAAAAATAGGTTATAGCTATAAACAGGCTGTACACTTTATACTTTGAATTAATGTATGTTTATATTTATGCACATATGTCTGTATTTATGCCTTTTTGTGTATAAGTGCATGTATGTATGTATGTATATATGTGCCTTTGGGTGTATATGTATGCATGTATATATGTATGTATATATGTATGTATGTGTGTCAGTATGTATGCATACATATACCATAGAACTAAATGTATATATTTCTAAATTTTATTTAAAATATTCCTAAATTTATCTTAGTATATCTCGATCAAAAATTAAACAGATTAAAATAAAATAAAATAAAATAAAATGAATGAATAAATAAATAAATAATATCTGCAAAATGAAAAATCATGTTACATTCTGTGACTTTCAGTCTTCGTTACTGTATCAAAGTATAAAAGATTCACTCTTGCAATAAACAAGAATAATTCAGGTTTTGCTACACAATATTCGGGACACAAACTTACTGTGATGTAGCGACAAATCTTGAACAGTCTCCTATTACTGCCATCTGGTCTAGCTAGAGTTACGTGTGTGACAATAAAAACTAGTCTGTCTCTTCAAACTGGTGTTCAAAACAACCGCAAACTGTTTGAATCGATAGTGGTTCAAATGTTTAATCGATATTAGATTAAATAAAACTAACATCAGATAAACCATTCAACCAACTTTTGATAAAATCTTCTTTTCTTTATTGTTATTGTTATTATTATTATTATTATTTCATTGTTGATGTTGTTCTTATTTAGGTACGTTGTGAGCACCGATGTGGTGAATGTGAATAGAGAATATAAATATGTTAAAATAGCATTGTCTGTAAATCTTGTGTCTCTGGTGAAGGGTTATCTGACTGGTATGGACACACGGGACATATCCACTACAGAAATGTGAATTTTATTTTTATCCAGTATAGAAATGTGATTTCTATGTAAACGGAAAAGCAATATTTATGACAAAAGAAAAAAAAATTAAATGAAAATATATATATATATAATATGTTTTACGTACATACATTCTAACTCAGTTTAGTTTAGTTAAATGTACAGAACAATAACTTATAAACATGTGTGTGTGTTTATATATATATATATATATATAATTTAGACATACAAATGTTATCTGTATCATCTATCCAGGGAACATATATACACAATGTCATGTAAACACACATGTATATACCCATACACACACACATACTTTCAAACTGACACAAAGACACATATATTCAATAGCACACACATACATACACACGCACGTACGCACGCAGATGCGCGCAAAGAGAAAAACTGACATACACTCAAACACTATGCATAACACAGAGATAGATAGATATTCTGTGTGTATATGTGTATGTGTGTGTCTGTATGTGGATATATGTATCTATGTGTCTTCGTGTCTATATGTTAGTCTTAAATAACATTAAAAATTGAAATATCTGAATGTTCGTACATATAAGATATTCAATCCTAAAATCATGATACAATTTCCTTCGAAGTCCATTTAAATTTAAAATAGTGAGTAAAATAAGATCATTAAAGATTTATGTCAAATTAAAATCTACTCACTAAAATCCAGAAAGAGATACAAATCTATTGTTAGAATCAGTCTATTAAAAATCCATGGCAGATTAAAATCCAGATGAAGTTAAAAATCTAGTTTTTAACACAATATATGAAGAATCCATATGAAATTAAAATTCACTTATTAAAATCCGGATAAGGTAAAAAAATCCACTTGTAAAAACGAACTATTGAAAATCCAGTTCAGTTTAAAATCTGATTGTTACAGATGTCTGTAAGGGTTGTGAGAAATATTTAAAAATGTTCTCAAAACCAGTGGGGCATGCAGACTTTAGCTGCATTTGTCAGCTTATGCATTTGTGTGTGTGTGTGTGTATGTGTGTATGTATGTGTGTTTCTTTCGGTTTGTTTGGATGTATCTATGTATGTGTGTATACATTGCTGTCAGTTATTTAAGATATTGCTAAATTTATCTCGATCAAGAATGAATTAATTTAAATAATAAATAAATAAATAAGTTAATAAATAAATAATAATAAAAATCCGCAAAAGTAAAAGGGATATTACACTCTCTGACATTCTGTTATCAGTCGACTTTATCTGTGTAACTTTGACTTCTTTGCTGTTCGAATGCAGAAAAGATTTGCTCATACAACGACGATACAGTTCTTAAGTTTTGAGAGAGGATACGGGATACGTAGATCGTGATCTGGCGACACACATTGAATAGTATTCTATTACTGCTATCTCCACTAACTACAGCAATGTATGACGCAACAAAATCTTGTCTGTCACTTCAAACTGGCTGCGTTGTTCACCTCAGACTGTTTCAGTCTATAAAGAAGAACCATTAATTGTATGAGACTAAACGAAACTAACATCAGATAAAACATCTTCTTTTATTTTATTTTTTTTTATTTATTTTTTTCCTTTGTTGATGTTGATGTTTGTTTTCGTTGTTAGGACCGATGTCGTGAATGTGAATAGAGAGCATAACTATTTTAAAATAGCATTTTCTGTAAATCTTGTCTCTCTGGTGAAGGGTTATCTGACTGGTATGGACACCCATGGGATCCAGCAAAAGTTTTCCTACGTCGCAGGTTTCCCTTTCATCAGAGAGACAAAGTTTACACACAATTTCCTTTCAACTTATTTGCAATCTTTATTCACATGCACCACACTGGTCCCCACAACGAACATGAGCAATAACAACATTAACAACGGAATGCTAACAACAACTACAAAAAACAACAACAACAACAACAATAACAACAAAATAAATAAATGAATTGATAAATAACTAATAATAATAATAATAATAATAATAATAATAATAATAATTTTGTTTAATCTAATACAATTAATGTTAGTTCTCTATCGATTTAAAAACAGTTTGAAATGAACAATGAGACCTGTTTGAAGACACAGTCTAATTTTTGTTTTCTCACAAAGTACTATAATTAGATGAGATCTCAGTACTGGGAAACTGTTCAGGATTTGTCACCAGATCACAACAAGTTCGTGGCCCGAATATTATCTAGCAAAGCTTAAGATAATTTTATTTATTGCATGAGTGAATCTTTCATACACTGTTACAGTAACGAAGAAAATGTCAGGAAAAGAAACTGAATGTCACTGAATATAACATGACTTTGAATTTATTTATTTATTTTGTTTTATTTTATTACATTTTATTTTACTTAGTTTATTTTTGATCGGGAAATATTATAATAAATATAGCAATATTTAAAATAATAGTCAGTAATGTATACATATATGCATATATATAGACACACGTACATACATATTTACATGCTTGCATACATATACACCGAAACACACGTACATAATACATACATACATACATACATACATACAGATATACACAAACACAGATATTTTCATAAATATAAACATACCTAGACTCTTACTACAGCATATTTATAGCTATAGCCTTTGACGCATTGACATATAAAGAAAAAAAAGCAATTGAAACAAAAATGTGTAAAATTTTGTCACTTAAAGCAGAGATGAATTGTGTTAATTAAGTATTAAATTCTGTTGAATAACATAGTGTTAAATTATGTTTACTATTATTAATAACAACATTATTTTTATAGATATGATTATCGTATGATTATTTTAAAGATAAACTTGAGTTATAATCACAGGTAGTAATATTATCTGAAGATCTAACGAATATACCCTTTTTTCGTTCCTATTTCCCTTTTGCTTCTTCTTTTTTCAAACATATAAAAATGTTTATTATTATTATCATTATCGCTTTTATTATTCTTACAATAATCATCATCACTGTGATGATTCTTATTTAGTATTATTACTCGTGTTTGTCACTAGTGTTTATCACTAGTGTTTCCGATTGTTTTCTTTTCGGGTCGAGAGGTGTTCACATTTGTTTAAAGTTTATTTAAACATGAAAATGAGGCTACTAAGTATTTATCTAACACTTGCAAAATAACAGTAACAAAGAAACTGACTTAAAACAGGATGAAATCTCTCTTTTTTCACTCTCTTAATTTTTTTCTGTTTCTCTTCTCTCGTTTTCTTTCTCTCTTTGATGTCACAGTCCTGCTAATTGCTTGTTTTCAATGACGTCACACGTTTCTTATTTGATTGTTTTCACTGACGTCACAGTCCTGCTAACTGCTTGTTTTCGCTGACGTCACAGTATGGCTAGTTGCTAGTTTTCACTGACGTCACACATCTGCTAATTGATTGTTTGCACTGATGTCACAGTTTTCCAAATTGATTGTTTTAACTCACGACATTTATTTGCAGATTGCTTTGTTTTCGCTGACGTCACACGGCTGCTAAAGAAATCCCAGTTTACAAAACACCACGGTGATTTTTGCTTCTTTAATTCCTAAAACTTTAACATCGCAAGTGACAAGATGTTGGTTCAAACTTCCGTAGTTCATTCTACCATCTTGTCTGTAAGTAATATTTTAATCTTTCTGTCTTCTACTGAAAATGAAATAAACTAAAACGAAAAGTAAATAAATAAATGCATGTGCTGCCTATAAACGCTTTAGTTTTAAAAAATATCTTTGAAAATGTGTAACGCCACTGTCAATAGTTTATATTGATTTCTGTACATTTTACTCAGATTTAGTCACTTATGAATCGCGTTTTCTTTAAGTTGTAGCAGTAGCAGTAGTTATTGTTTACTAGTAATAGCAATAGTTGCTAAAAATAGCCTTAGTAGTTTTATTAGTGTAGTATGTAGTATTTACAGTATTAAAGATACATCAGTCCGTTTGAAAGCAGTCGACTCCCGACCTCTGTTTGACAGCGTCAACTCTTCTTGTTAGAAACAGCGTCACACTCTACTGCATATCAAACGTCTCGGACTGTGCTTCACTACTTCGGCGACGACGCCTGCGAATATTGCAAGTATGTTCAGTTCACGGCAACGATGGTGTTGTTGTACAACGTTTATCAAGGACGTTGTCGTGAAGACGTGGTGGGCGTGTGCTATAGATCCCAAATGTACGTGCACCTGTTATAACAACAGAGAACTTCACTGTAACACACGTATTAGAAAATACAGCAAATGTCACAGGTTTGATCAAGCGGCGATAACTCTGATACTTGTTAAACTGTTCAGAGAACACGTAGAAACTTTCTCTGTTAGTGTTGGAAAATATCATTTTGGAAGAAGAGCGTCATTCTAAAGGTTAAAAAGGGAAAATGTTTGCACGTGTGTTCTGGTATCTGCGTATAAGATAATTGTACTTACATGATGGACTAATGTCCTCAATTTAATCATAGTATTATCATTACTTGGCTACTTTCTTACGCTATGGCATCGAAGCATTGAAAATATAATTATAAACCCTTAGTATGCACGTTGGTAAATAAGTATCTTTAAAAAAAAACACAGTAATCAATTAATTAGAAGAACGTAGAGAATATTTGCCTGTATGAATTATTTTTGTAAAACGTTACAAAAACACAGGTTTATACCTTTCATTGACCAAGGATAGTTACTCCATAATTTGTCCTGCCTCGTTGATAAATATATTTTAATCTTTGATCTTAACTGTTCCGTAACGTTTTCTTTTATTTCAGACTTTTGAAATAATTATATGAGTAATGATTACTTATGTCATTCTTTTATCAAAAGCATTGTTACACCATACTCAAAAGTTCCAAATTTAAAAGTCCCTATCTAAAAAATAAAATAAAATAAAATACTTCTATGTATATTGGCGATTTTGCTTGACATCTAGCACAGGTCACAATTAAAATTATTCTAAGTCGTTAGTAGGTATTCATTTCCTATTGCGTCCATTCAAAACTATCTGAAATCCATGTAAAGATATTCTTAGGAAACTAATTCCTCTAAGAGTTGTCTTTCTTGAATTCATTTATTTATTTATTATGAACACGAAATTTTAAAAATATTTTCATTCTACTAGAACGTGAGAAAATACACGAATTTTTCACTAGCTAACCACCAGTCAGTTCTGATGGAAATTATACGGAACAAACAACTTACACATTTTATTTCTTCCGCTTATTTATGACCTCAATTTACTTGAATTCAATACAATACTGATTACAAAAAAAATTTAGAGATCTTGCCACTTAGCTTCGTGTGTGGTGTTTTCGTTAGTATTGTAAATCCACATATTGAATTATAAAATAGTATAGCACACACATTATATCTAGCTAATCAAAACGTTTCTACATTGAAATGTTTTAAGCAAATAATTTCTCAAATTGCACAGTGTTAGAAACAGTCTCGTCTTCAGTCTCAATATCTGTAGTATATTTATATAAAAGGTATTTAGCTGAATTGAAAGATTCTGCCTTCGCTTAATTATGCACAGATATATATTTTTTAATTGTTATATAGTTTAATTAATCTGGCCTTGTTCTATGCATATGTATCCCAATCCCAGTTCATATAAAGTTTTCCTAATAAAAGTCACCTATTTATATTTCTATAATATAACATTTTTTAAGTAATTAATTTCAACCAATATTTAATCATTTGATAAATACGCTGATAAACTAAAAGGAATCTACTCTCTTCAAAACAGACCAACTTATATGTGGTTGACACTTTAACTTTTAAAATGTGTTTACAAAAATCTAAGTTAATTTTCTCAATAACATCTCCTATTTGAAAACCACTATCATAAGGCAATACACTAGTTACATATGTATCAAACAGTGACAATAAAAACATAAAATTTAAAGACATATTATTTACACTCTTTTTCAGAGCATACCTGCCTTATTGTTGTGTTATTCTTACATCAAAGACCAGTAACTTTAATACCGACAGTCTATAACTTACATATTCAGATTTCAAGGACATGTTTAATCCTTACAAAACACATCTCATTAGTGTTGGGCACTGGCTTAACTGGTCAGTGTTGTTAGGTGGTATAAAATACGGTATCTCCTGATCAGATTCACTACCCAAAACTGCGACCTGTCAGAAAGCGTGCCCGTCGTAGACGTGCTTCACAACAGCTAGCTCTGATTAGCACCTCAATCTTTTCCAAGTTCAAGTTCAAGATCAGATTCAGATCACTTGTGTGTACGTTATTGAGGTCACCTACAGAAGATCGCTTTTAGAGAGAACTGTTTAAGAAGTATGAAGCGTGCAAAAGACTGAACATTCCAAAAGAAGAGTGCTTATTAATTATGGACGAGAAGTTAAAGAAGATCTTTGTTTGCCCGAGGAAGGAAGCCCCCTCCACACACACACAAGTACTACCTCGTGTGCAAGTTTGAAATGTTTGAGTGTGGAGACGTACAGAAACAGACTAAGAAGCGTCAAACAGATGATGACGCACGTCAGTACTACGTTTCCACTGAACACACGTTTGACGTCATCAAGCGGACACACAGGTGACAGTGGACAGTGGACGTGATGCCTGTCCGGATTTCTGAAAGTCAAATATTCCAGGAGCAAGTTTGATGTGTGTCCACAGACACTGATCTTGTTGGATGACGTGAACAGAGAGAGAGTGCAATGTCTCTTGAAGCTGCAGTTTGAAAGGAGTCATCTGCAGGAGGACGCGGATTTGTGAAATGCAACTCTGGGGTGGGGTGGGTGTGAAAGAGGTGTCAAAGAAAACGTTGTAAATGTTTCAAGAACAATCTTTTGTGCAATTCAAGATGTCAGGCGAGTTTGAACTGCTGTAATAAACTGAACACTACTTTATGTTTTCTTGCAACTGCAAGTCCTTATTGATTCAGTCATATTCCCTAATGACTGCAGGTCTATTTGAGTCGTTTGGCCTAATTCCTGGACATTTAATCATTAGACCAGACGCATGACGGTCATGGGTTTTAGGCTGAACTAATTCCTCTAAGAGTTGTCTTTCTTGAATTCATTTATTTATTTATTATGAACACGAAATTTTAAAAATATTTTCATTCTACTAGAACGTGAGAAAATACACGAATTTTTCACTTGCTAACCACCAGTCAGTTCTGATGGAAATTATACGGAACAAACAATAGGCCAGATGACTAGTTTGACATATTGAACGTAATATATATATATATTATTTATCCTTGTATATGAATACAGTACTATGTTCATAAAACGATGCTGATATCTGTCCACATAGTATCGTGTTTGGCGTTTTCGTTAGTTCTTTAATTTCGCATATTACTATAATCCCGTTATTTGTATATGGAATTTTGAATTATGAGGTAATTTCCTCGCGTTTAAAAAAAACCTGTAGACGTCTCCGAACTTTGTCTCGTATTTCGTGTTTCCGTTAGTGTTTTAATTCTGCATGTTCCATTATTTCCATTATTTGTATATGCAATTTTCAATTTTGCTTGATTAATAAACACCACCCATCCACACCCTCAATACAAATAATCAGAACTCGTGTCTTGGATCGATCGCAGGTGTCAGTTTGACAAAGAAAAACCAGCGTCTGTTTCACCGCAAATATTTTACACTCGAACATTTCAGCAAATTTACGAAAAGATAACTTTTTTTTTTTCTTAAAGCAAAACTGGTATAAACATTTTATTTTCTATTATTGATACATTAGTCAACTTACAGAATTCTTTAGAGAATTTACAAAGAATACATACAAATATACCATTCATACATATATATATAGATACATACATATATACAAATATACATATATACATACATACAAACATACATATTTTTATTTCCATGTTTTTAATCTTTAAAATTAGGCTCATCCTTCAAATTTGTTTTATGTTTAAAATCGGTCTTGTTTTAAGAAATGATATTTACCCATAGTAAGATCGAAACTTTCTACGTGTTCTCTGAACAGTTTAACAAGTATCAGAGTTATCGCCGCTTGATCAAACCTGTGACATTTGCTGTATTTTCTAATACCTGTGTTACAGTAAAGTTCTCTGTTGTCATAATAGGTGCACATACATTTGGGATCTATAGCACACGCCCACCACGTCTTCACGACAACGTCTTTGATAAACGGCTCGTTGTACATCATTACCATCGTTGC
>CM022674.1:812500-813563 GCA_012295275.1 Chrysomallon squamiferum | reverse complement strand
CCTTAAATTAGCTTAGTATCTGTTTAATTTGGTATGGATTAGTTTAGATAATTTTACAGATAAACTTGAATTATAATCACAGATAGTAATATTATCTGAATGATGTTATTGAATATACCTTACTTCTGTTTCTGTTTCCTATTTCTATTATTATTATTATTACTATCGTTATTGTTATTTTTTTTCTTATCATCATCACCGTCAGTATTGTTATTTAATATTATTGCTACAGTTTTCCCTTATTTTATTTTATTTTATTTATTTATTTATTTATTTATTCATTTATTTATTTATCATTTATATTATTTATCTTGGCTCTTCTTGTTAAAATATTTTATTATGTTGGGTTAACAGTAATTTAAGAAAGGCTGAGTAAGAATATTTGTAGTGATTAACCACACTGCGAACAAAACAATGAATGCAACAACAACATTATGTATACACACATATACAGATACACACATACATACATACATACATACATACATATATATACAGATACATACATACACACATACATACATACATACATACATATATATACAAACATACCTACATACATACATACTTACATACATGCATAGATATAGTAACATTCATACATAAAAATACGTATACAGCTGTCTACTTTCCTACCTACCTACGTGTCTAGCTATTTACCTACCTACCTGTCTAGCTATTTACCTACCTATATATATATACATCTGCATCTGAAGTCTATGACGAAGTAATTTGAATTTCTGCTACACTGTTTTATAGAAAATAGATATATTTAGTTTGGCTTTGATGATTTGAACATATTTTTATTTCATTTACTGGAGGATTTAAATCAATCCTAAACACATTAGAGTCTAGACAGACTGAACCGTACTTGATGGGAAAACTTGAAGGTAGAGTATTTTTAGTAACATTTCTGTAATTAATAAAGAGGAGAGAATGAAAGAAAGAGAGAGAATGAAAGAAAGTGAGAGATAAAGAGACGAGTATATGAAACACGAGATGTTAAATGATTTGAGACAAAGAAGGAGGAAGTCAGGAAAATCAGAAAGAAGGAATGAATGAG
>CM022674.1:802500-807500 GCA_012295275.1 Chrysomallon squamiferum | reverse complement strand
ATTGTGACATTTAATACCAATACACTTCTAGAAACAAATACAAGTCAAAAATCTATTTAAAACTATTTTAAACACTATTTAGAAGATATGATTCCAAAAAATTCATGACTTTTTAAACACATTGAATTAATTTGTTTCAAATTGAATTAATTCGCAAATGGTTTGCATAGACGTGTTATTCCGAAAATCGCGTAGAGACTAAAATGTCTTTTAGACTTGTTTTTTTCTGTAACCTATGACGGGACGTGCTGTTAGTGGATTTTTCATAGTAGTCTGTTAAAATATTGTTATTTTATAATTTTACAAATGTCAACGTTGTGGCGATTGTAAATTATTGGGAAAACTATTTTATCTCTTTCTTTACATTTGCCCGAGTCAACATTTATTCCAGATGATTTTATTGTTTTTAACGTGCGAATCCAAAACGCTTCTCGTTCAAGTCTGAAAAGGCCAGGTTCAGTTTTGGACTCGAGAATGGGCGTTTGTTCTATTGGGATTATTTCAAAATGATCCTCCAGTATATGTCCAGGTAGGTTAAAGTGGGATCATAACAATGAAGAAAGACAACTCTGTAAGGCCTTTGTTTCTAGAGAATATTTTGTTGTCGTTAACTAACTGAAAGTTACATGAATGATGGCCTAGGAAATGAATATCATCATAATTAAATTACAAGTATTATTTCTGCAACTGTTGCTACTACTATTACTATTGCTATTACTATTGCTATTACGATTGCTGCTACTTCTACTACTATCAATAGCACCAATATTACTTCAGCTGCTACTACTACTACTACCGCGACTACTATTAACGTTACTACTGCTACTACTGCCACTACTAATACTACTGCTACTACTAGTACTACTATTAATTATTATTATTATTATTATTATTATTATTATTATTATTATTTATTATTATTATTTACTACTAAAAACAAAAGCGACTAATACATCCTATTTCTCACGTGATCCTCAATGAAATGACGTAACGTTACTGTTATGACGTAAACATGAAAGAACCATCATGAGAAGGAAGTGCATACTGAGGTAGATCTTACAATATCCTGTTTTATTAACACCCACACACACTCGCACACACGCACACACACACACGCACACACCCACACCCACACACATTTTTTGATGCAGAAGTTTAGTTAGTTTTTAAGTCTTCTTCAACTTTAAAAACTTTAAATAGGCGTTCATATACGCTCGAACATAGAGATACACACATACATACACTTATACTTGTGTGTGAGTGTGTGTGTGTATATATGCCGTATATATATATATATATATATATATATATACACACACATTATACTGTTTGAACTTAAATCAGTTATATCGCTGTTCGACCAGGTGCATGTACTGAAAGTTTACCACTCAGGGAAATCTGTTTAACGAACTAAAATGAATTTAGATTTCATCTGTTTTCTTTTATTTTTCACTTTGACGTAATACTGCTGGAATTCAGAATTCTGTGGAAATCCATAAAATAGGTAAATACTTTCGGTTTTCTCACTAATTTGGTATTGTTTTTTGTATATATGTAAATATGTATGTATGTAGGTGTGTACGAACGTATATGTATGTATATATGTCTCTGTGAATGTCTCTATGTATGTATGTGTGTGTGTGTGTGTATATATGTATGTGTGTGTGTATATATATATATATATATATATACACAGTGGAACTTTGACTTACGAGTGCACAAACGTACGAGTTTTTTCTTTGAGTTGCGAGTCACAAAGAACAGTGCAGAGAAGAAAAAGCGGATGATGTCCATTGAATTAAAGCTTGAATTTATAGAAAAACATGAGCGAGGTGTGCATGTAGTTGACTTGGCCAGGCAGTACGAGCGTAGTACTTCAACGATGTGTACCATACTAAAGCAGAAGGAGTCGATAAAGTCTACAACTCCAGCCAAAGGCGTTAAAATAACTTGTCTGATCTCCAAGATAAATACGCTTTACAAAACCAATTCATTTCTTTACATTCTCTTTTATTTTGTTTTTTTATACAATATTTGTCACATTTATAAATACATTTTTCTTATTTAAATGGCTGGAACGGATTAATGGTATTTCAATTAATTTCAGTTGGGAAAATAATAATAATATATAGTACTAGTAGTAGTAGTAGTAGCAGTAGTAATAATAACAACAATAACAACAACAGTAATAATAATAGTAGTAGTAGTAATAACAATAATACAACATGTTGTTTATTTTCATCATTCTTATCACCATTACTGTCATCATCATCATAATTATTATAATTATTATCATCATCATTACTATTATTGTTATTATTATTACGACATAATTAAATTTCGTAATAACTCGTACTGTACTTTTCCTGCTGTTGACATTATTTTATTAATAAGAAAATTATTCTTAATTGCTCATGTGCGTAATTTTTCACGCGATGTATTAATTGGTAACAGTCAAACTGCGATAGCTTCATGATGACTCATTAATACTTTCTAGATCTGGCTTACGAAGTCTTGATTAACTAAAACCTTTTTCTTTGTTTGTTTTTTTATTTTTTTATTATCTGTGTCAGTCTTAGTGGTTTTTTTAATCTCTTCTATCGTTCTCTCTCTTTCTCGTAACTCTCTCTGTCCCTTTCTCTCTCATTCACTCTCTCTCTCATTGTCTGTTTGTCTGCCTCTCTTTCTCTCACTTCATCTCTATCTGCCTGTCTGTTTGTCTGTTTGACTCTCTCTCCCCATCATCTGGCTATCTGTCTGTATCTTCCTGCAAGTTATCTGTTTGCAGATGTACCTATTAATTTATCTATCTTTCGAACTTCACATCCATTTTTTTGTTTTTTTTTTTTTTTTTTTTTTTTTTTTGACTGAACTAATGCGAGTGTCATAAGAATTTTTTATATATATTTTTTTTTCAACAAATTAGACTCTTACAGAAATAAAAACATAAGGTGAGAAATACAAATTACCTGATCTTGTTGATTCAAAAAAAAATAAATAAATAAATTTAAGAAAAAATTTAAATTTAAAAAAAAAAGAATCAACCTAGATTAAATTAAATAAAAAAACACCAAAAAATAAGCCAGTGAAAGCAGCAGAGAAAGAAAGCGACAGAGAGATAGAAAAACCAAGAAAACAGGAGGAATAAATGAGAGAGGCAGAAAGACTAAGAGAAAGAACTAGATACTGAGAAATGGTCCCAGACGGAAACCCGGATAGACAAACAGACAGACAGACAGACAGGCAGACAGGCAAAGAGATAGACAAACATACGACAGATAGTTAGTTAGATACATTTACAGAGACAGAGATACTAAATATAGAGAAGTACATAGACAGTGGTGAAAAAGAGAGAGAGAGAGAGAGAGAGAGAGAGAGAGAGAGAGAGAGAGAGAGAGAGAGAGAGAGAGAGAAATTAAATTAGAAGAAGAAAAAATAAAAACAACTCCAAATACTAATCCGCATTCTAGACACAGGTTGGTTTGTTTTTGTTTTCATATCACTTTTTTTTTTTTTTTTTTTAACTAACTGACACACGTAAACAGGTAAAGTGAAAATGGAAAAGAAAACAAAACACATATGGCACATCGTAAGCTCAATCGACACATGCTCGTATGTTTTCCTCTGTTGTTTTGCAAACGAAAACAAATATTTCACAGATCAAACTGATATTCTGTGGTAAAGTATTCAAATATTGTTTTTTATTGATCCAATCCTGTAAGAGTTAACACATTTTTTCGCTCTATTCCCGGTAGATTACATTCTGCGCGCGTTACGCCAGTTTTAAGAGATCGCTGTTTTTCAGTAGAAGATAGTTCAGCTGCGGAGACAGGGCTTGTTGGATCGAACCTCGTTGGTAGCCTCTTTTTATACAAAGAATGTAATTAGAGAATATCAAATTATTTTTGCTAATTGAATCAAAAACTGAATTTCATTTTTATTAATTTTTTTTTATATGCTTCGTGTTTTCTTATTTCATTTTTCCTTTCTTTTAGTTTTCTTTCGTCTTCTTTGTCTTTTCTTCTTATTATTATTTTTCTTCTTACTGCTGTTATTTTTCTTTCTATTCTTCTTTCACTCCTATATCTTACTGTAACTTTCTGTATCAGCTTCTGTCCCTCTTACTTTCTGTCTATCACTAAAGTACTTTGTTAATATTTCTTTTTCATCATATGTCTCGTCATTTATTACTTCTTTAGTCTCTCTTACTCATATATATATATATATATATATATATATACACACACACACACACATGCACACACACCCAGACACAGTCACTTAAACACAGACTCTCTCTTTCTCTTCCCCCTCTCTCTCAGCTTTATCTTTTTATTTCGTTTCTTAAAACTAATTACATAATACGACACTGCTGATAACAAAAAATAAAAAAAATAATAAAAAATAAAAATCTCTTAGTAGATAACGAACTCTGAATGTTATCCGTTTATATCATAACAGACAGAAAATTAATATAAAAAAAAAATAAAAAACTGTCGATAACCGCCAAAACGTGATTGATTTTTTTTTTTTTTTTTTTTTTTTTTTTTTTAAAACAGCAACACTATCCTCTTTTTAATTATCTAGTCAAAGTTTCCAGTCCATTCGTCAGTAGGTTGTTAATAGCAACCCGAACTGAGCAGTGGCTGTTTTTTGTTTTTTTTAAAAGCGCCGGATTGGAACTGGCAGAGGTTTGCGTTACTCGACGGCAAAACGAACTCGAGTGAGAAAGAGAACAGCGGATCTGCTGGTTGCATTCAGCGATAAAACTCTTAGTGAGGAAGGCGGGGAGAATGTATCGTCATTGTTAAATCACTTACTAATGTGTGATTGGAAAACAAGTGGTTAAAGAAATATAAAAAAAAATAATAATAATAAAAATAAAAAAAGTAAAAGATCATTATTTGTTAACTGCTCATAATGTTCTTGGAAACTACGTTGGCAACACTGGTGTTGATGTTTGACTTACGTTAGCAAGGTAAGATGTATTTTAGTTTTGT
>CM022674.1:795000-797500 GCA_012295275.1 Chrysomallon squamiferum | reverse complement strand
CGACTGGTTTTCGCCGTCCACGGACTACTTTCAATATGGCGGCTGTACATGGTCGTCCAGGAAACGTGGTGTCTGTATCTTCTCGTGGCACTGGGGGGGCTTCTGCTCGAGGCGATTATCACAATTTACATGAAGAGAGGAAAGGAGTGGAAGTGGTAAGTTATTACATTGATATATATATATTTTTTTTTTTTTTTTTTTACAAATATGTTTGTTTGTTTGCTTATTTGTTTGGATTTTTTGTTTATTTATTTGTTTATTTATTTACTGTAATTATATTTATTTGTTTGTTTATTTATTTTTTAACTTTTATTTATTCATTTATTTTAACTTTTTTTATTTTTTATTTTTTGTGTTTGTGTGTGTGTTTCTTTTATTTACATTGTGCTGTTTTACATTACTTTGTCTCATTACTTTATTACGTTACATTACATTACGTTATTTTACGTTACATTACCGCGTTATTTTAGTTTACGTTACGTTTACTTCTTTACGTTACTTTAGTTTACTTTATTACGTTACTTTACGTTAAGCCAACTTTTTGCGTTATTTTGCGTTATTTGACTTACTATCTTACTTTACGTTACTTTATGTTTATTTTATGTTAACGTATAATAAGCTATACAATGTTACGTTAACTTACCTTACGTTATGCTACGTTATATTACGTTACCATACATTACGTTATCCTCTATTATACGATAATATGTTATATAATGCTATTTTATACATTAATTTACATTTAATAATTTTGTCTGTCTTATTAACTCCTTGCTCTTTCTGATTTTCTTTCTTTCTTCAGTTCCTTCTTTTTTCTTTCTTTTTTCCTTTTCTTCTTTCCTTCCTTTCTTCCGTCCTTTCTTGCTTTTTTTCTTTCTTTCTTTTTATCTCTCTCCTATTTTCTCACTTCTTTTTTTTTTTTCTCTTTGATTTTCACACAGACACGCACGTACTAAAAAATACTATTAAGAATCCGCCCTCTTGAATATTCATTAACCTCATTTCGCAAGCAGAAATAAACCACAGTTTTTCAATTAAGCCAGAAAATCTCTCAACTTGTTTCCTTTATTGGATTATAAACCCAACTCGTAACAAGTAACGTTCGTACATTCTGTAATCTCCGGAGACTTGATAAAACGCATTCCGTGCCAGGGTGATGTATTTTCTTTTCCGCACATGGCCCGCGTTAATAACTTCTCCATACTCTGGAAACCATCATCCAATAACATCATTGTTTTATGACACTCATATTTATCTGAAGAGATAGAAACCAGAGAGAAAAAAAAAAAAAAAATCAAAAAAAAAAAAAAAAAACAAAAACAACAACAACAACAACAGCAGCAACAACAACAACAACAACAAAAAAAAAAAAATTAAATAAATAAATAAATAAATAAATAAATAAATAAATAAATAATAATAATAATAATAATAATAATAATAATAATAATAATAATAAAAATCAGCAATACCGTGTGAGAGACGGCCCATCATTACCAGACGTCTATCAATTCGTTCCGCAACGTGAACTACGACAGCGTTATGCGGAACATTTCGTGATATTGCTGCACGCACCATTATTTATTTATCATTACTGTGATTTTTGTTATTTTTTTGTTTTGTTTTGTTTTTTACATGATATTTAACAACGACGTCATGGTCCATTGCTTAAATAGGTTTTCATGATGGCGATGTTTGCTTTTTGAAACGTTTTATTGCCGAGATCAAATCTGATCGAGTCGAAAGAATGACTACGAACTGAGTGATCTTCGTCAGCAAATAATTTCCGAGTACGTGGAAACAGAATAATGACGTAGTCAGTTGCTGACAGCAATAAAACTGCGCCAAATGAATTGAAAGTAACGGGAGTAATTAAATGACTCTTATTCGTAACGAGATTGATATTGATACGTGTGTTACTGCGCTTTTGTTTTGTAATAATTATAGTGACGAGTGTGTTTATGGGTGTGTGTTACAGTTTTCTGTGTGTGTGTGTGTGTCCGCGTGCATGTGTGTTTTGAGAATGTGCGTTCGTGTACATTTTTGTTTGTGTGGTATGTGTGACGATGTGTTAGTATAATGTCTGTAGCTTCAAAATAAATAATAAAAAAATAAACAATGAAATAATAATAACAATAATAATAATAATAATAATAATAATAATCATAATAATAATAATAATAATAATAATAATAATAATAATAATAATAATAATCATAGTAATAAAATGAAATAAGATAAATTTGCAAATTATATGATTGTATTTTTTAATATCTCTCTCTCTCTCTCTCTCTCTCTCTCTCTCTCTCTCTCTCTCTCTCTCTCTCTCTCTCTCTCTCTCTCTCTCTCTCTCTCTCTCTCTCTCTCTCTCTCTCTCTCTCTCTCTCTCTCTGTATATCCGTATCTCTGTATCTTAATATCTTTTTTTCTTACTCTTTTTTCTCGCTTTCTCTTCTCTATCTTCCTCTATCTTTCTTTAACTTTTGAAACATAATGAATT
>CM022674.1:745000-792500 GCA_012295275.1 Chrysomallon squamiferum | reverse complement strand
AATCAAAATTATCTTTTGTTTTTGCAGCTAGCGAAAATGGCTTAATTAATGTAATTTCGCTGCTGGTATTTCGGAAAAGGTGACTGAAAATGGCAGCGTGTTTACACAGTGGCTGGGTTAAACGGTTGAGGGAAGTCGAGACTCGATTCTTGCTTTAACTACTGAAAAACTGGATAATTATTATTATTTGTTCTAGACGTCTAACCTTATAACATCCGTTTTGTCGCTATTTCTATTTTTATAAATGAATGAATGAATGAATGAATTACAATATTATCTCAATATTTTTAATTCATTAATAAGAAGTCATTAATTGATTTATTTATTATATTTTTTAAAGGTGCAAATATAATCATTCCAGTGCTGTTATTGAAAAGTTTGAATCTCTCTCTCTCTCTCTCTCTCTCTCTCTCTCTCTCTCTCTCTCTCTCTCTCTCTCTCTCTCTCTCTCTCTCTCTCTCTCTCTCTCTCTCTCTCTCTCTCCATTTCTTACTTTCTTTTATATTTTCATTTTCGTATCATCATTAGCAATCTATTTCTCAATATATATTAAAAATAAAAGAGAAAAGAAAGATCAATCGTAGATTTCACTATTTAATCATCACAGAAACATTATCAGATATCACAGATATTTACCTTAATATACAGCTCTTTATATACGAAGCAGTAATTATAAAACGAAAATTATGTTCTTACTTCATTTAAAACTAAAGGCAAAAATACCTCCCGAAAATTGTGATTAAAAAGTCCTTTGAAATTATTTTAGTACGAAAAGATTAAACTCAATATCGCAGTTTAGTTCTATAAAATTAAATAAGAACTGTTTGATGGTAAAGATGTGGTATAGTTTGAATGTGCTTTTAATATATTATGGATGATACTTGAAGCGAATAAGGTCAGTTTATCAGTATATTTGTTACAAGAATATAGCATTTGTTTCGTTATTGCTTTCAACAACAAGAACAAAAATAACAAACAAAACAAAGAAACATTATTTGAAACGACAGAGCAAGATAGAAATTAAGAGACAGGTGCATGTATGTATATACATATGTAATCATGCATGCATGTATTTATGTGCGTTTGTGTGTAAAGAAACAGCCAGACTGAAAGATAGACTCAGTGTCAGGAAGATCTACAATCAGAGAGGGAGACATCAACAGTGAGAGAAAGAGAGAGTGACACAGAGAGAGAGATACAGAGAGAGCGAGAGCGAGAGAGAGAGAGAGAGAGAGAGAGAGAGAGAGAGAGAGAGAGAGAGAGAGAGAGAGAGAGAGAGAGAGAGAGAGAGAGAGAGAGGGAGGGAGCGAGAGAGAGAGAAAGAGAGAATGAGATAGAGAGAGCGAGAGAAAGAGAATGAGATAGAGAGCGAGAGAGAAAGAGAGAGAGAGAGTAATAAATTAAACAAAAGACTGCTTGCTAAACATACAAAAGAAATGATTACTGAATTAACTTAATTTTCAGTTTCTTTATTTTTGAAAATTCTTTTCTTAATTTTTTTTTATCTCTTCACTTTACTCTCATTTTTCATTTTTCTCTCAGTGAATTCGTTTTGATTTTGATTTTGTTTTTTCCAGGTTTTGTCCCAGCGTGTTCTTTTACCTCGCCAGCGTGGTCCCCGCGATCTGGTTCCTCGAGCTGCACGAGATGGAGACTCGAATCTCGCTGAAAGAAAACATCAACAACACTCTGTGGAATAACGAGACAGCCGAGGATCTGAGCATCGCCATTGATCAGCTAGGGGTAGGTAACTCTAACAGTTTTAACCGCGCCAAAAAAAAAAAAAAAAAAAAAAAAACAAAAAGAGGAAGAAAACGTCTTTTTAAACTCTGTTTGTTTATCGCAAAGTTGATACTGATAGATTATTTGTTTTATTTTAAAAAAAATTTTTTTTTAATGTTAATTAATTAATTTATTTATTTATTTTAATTATTTATTATTATTATTATTATTATTATTATTATTATTATTATTATTATTATTATTATTATTATTATTATTATTATTATTATTATTACTATTTTGCTGGGTGAGTGAGTGGGGCATAGCTTCAATGGTTCAAATTCAAACACGAAGTTTAAGGTTTGGTTGAATGTACTGATATAAACAACGGATGAAAATGTTTTCTTCAAGATGCGTCAGTGCAGTGTTCTTCAGTATAAAAAAAAACGTTACTTCGTAATGTTAGGTGTGAAAGGACCTTTATTTAGAAAATATTACTTCTAACAGCTTAGCCACCAGTTATTTACAGATTATTTGGAATCGATCAGTGAGTACGCACCTTTTTTTTTTCAGGAACCGTTGATAAAAACTGATTATTTCTAATTTAGTGAGGCTAATTTTTTACTTAGCTTCATTATATAAACGCCTAGTGTGAACACACCTTTATTTAGAAATTATTTCACAGAGTGCGTACGTTTTACTTAGAAACTGTCATTACCACTTGCTGATAACTACGTATGCCTCAGTCTAAAAATCGTTACTTCGAATCATTTCGTGAGTGCGCGCCTTTACCGTTCCAGTGTATCGGATTAAACATGCTTAAGTGCATGAAACAGCAGGTGGCAGTTGCATGTTTTTTAACTTTGAAAAAATAATGGAGCAGTGTTTGCAAGTGATTATTAATCTGACGAAGCAGCGAAATAAGATGATGGGCGATGAAAGTATTTCGTTAAGAGGCACAGATTAAATATAAAGACATGTACATGTATGTGTGTATGTATGTATGTATCTATATATCTGCATTTATGCATGTATGTGTGCGTATGTATGTAATTGTATAGATATACACACACATACATACAAAGATATATATACACACCTTTTAAGATATAAACCTAAAATATATATATACATACATTCTTACATCATACACATACACACATTCATTATATAAATCGAAGAAAATACAATATTATAAAATAATAATAAAAATAAAATAAACGCAATAATAAATAAAATAATAATAATAAGAAGAAAAAACCCCAAACGACGATATAAACAGAAAACAGAAAAAAGAAAAAAAAAAAAAAAAAAAATAGGTAATAAATAAATGAATAAATAAATAAACATAAAATAAATGAAGTAAAACAAGAAAAAGAAAAAAAATAGTAACATAAATATATATATCATCCACAGTAGACCTTGTCACTTCGAACCACTGACTAAAAAACGCTGGAGTGCAATGGAATTATATTAATTTCCGCTAAACCTAATTGCTTTAAGCACGAAAGCACTGGTTCACTGAAAACTATTACGACAACGTGTATTCCCACAAGGGAGATAACTGATCTAGAACTGACTTAGCAAATTCAGCGGTTGGAAGCGGTTTCAAGTTTAATGCAATTTGCTAATAAACTTGAGGTTGTTTTTCGAGGATTGGAATAAAAAAAAAAAATTCACAAGGGTTTGGATTTCAACGGCTACGACCTAAGTGGGAGTGATTAAGAGATAGTTTTAAATTTGAACTGATATTGTGCAGTGCCGCTGGAGGGAGGGAGACACAGAGAGAGAGAGAAAAAGACAGAACATGGAGAGAGAGAGAGAGAGAGAGAGAGAGAGAGAGAGAGAGAGAGAGAGAGAGAGAGAGAGAGAGAGAGAGAGAAGACAGTGTGTGAGAGAGAGAGGGACGAAGAGCAGAAGAACGAAGAAATAAATAGAAAGAAAAAAATAGAGAAAGATACAAAGATAAAGACAAAGATAAATAAATAGATAGGTTGAGAAAGAAATAGAATATTTCTAAATTAATGACAAATATGATAATAATAATAGTAGTAGTAGTAGCAGTACTAGTAGTAGTAGTAGTAGTAGTAGTAGTAGTAGTAGTTGTAATAGTAGTAGTAGTGGTAGTAGTAAATTAGTGGTAGTAGTAGTAGTAGAAATAGCAGTGATAGAAATAGTAGTAATAATAAATAAATAAATGGATAGATAGACAGATAAATAAATTTAAAATGAATATAAAAATAAAAATAAAATAAAATAAAATAAATAAATAAATAAATAAATAAATAAATAAATAAATAAATAAATAAATTCACAATACCAAATAAACAAAAAAAGGATGGAGATGTTTCAAAGTTCACAGACTTTATTTACTCTAAATTAAGACGGGAAAAGCAATAAGCTGTTTACTCAGACTTAAACGTATGTTTAATTTTGTTTCTTTCATATTTTTTTCCTCCCTTCTTCTTTCTCCGATATTTTTATTTTTTTATTTTTTTTATTTTTTATTTTTTTTCTCTGGCATTTTCAGCCTTGGAATCATGTTCGAAATTAACGAACCGCATCTTTTCTTAACGTGTTTTACACCCAGTTTACGAAACAATTTTCTTCAAATTGCTTTCACCTAGCCAGATGTCAGGGTCGGGTCTTGTGTGTCAGTGTAGGTTTATACGTGATGGTTGATGTTTGTGGGAAAATAAAAAAAAAAAAAAACACCTAAAAGAAGCGTCATGAAGGTAAAAAAAAGTGTAATGAGGTAATATAGGAAAAAGAAAATAAATAAATGAGTGAATGAATTAAGAAAAAGACAAAAAAGATAAAAAAAAAAAAAAAAAAAAAAAGTGAGAAATTAGCAAAGACATTCATTTTTTGATTTATCGTTTTAAAACTTTTCCTAATAAACGTTTGTTTTATTTCCCTCAGATCTCTCTCTCTCTCTCTCTCTCTCTCTCTCTCTCTCTCTCTCTCTCTCTCTCTCTCTCTCTCTCTCTCTCTCTCTCTCTCTCTCTCCCTCTCCCTCCCTCTCTCTCTCTCTCTCTCTCTCTCTCTCTCTCTCTCTCTCTCTCTCTCTCTCTCTCTCTCTCTCTCTCTCTCTCTCTCTCTCTTTCTCTGTCAACATTTAACTATTACGGGTTAATCTGTAAGGGTTTAAATCCCTTCCACACATCACACATTAAGAGCTACACACTAACTGCAACGTAAGTCTTCTTACGTTCTGTTTTACGACCGGTTTTTGATTCTCACGTAAAAATCTAAATTACTTTCAACATTTTTATGAGTTCATAACTGATGACTTTTCTAATGAAAACTAATAAGTTTCTTGGCTTCTTTTTTTTAGCTTTCTTTCTTTCTTTCTTTTTTTCTTTTTTGATAACGTAAAACCACAATTTCTTTGAAATTACTCCATAAAGAAAACTTAATTTTCTTGTACGCTTTGGAATGTTTTTAGCACTTTAATGAGGAAAATCTGAGTTCAAGATCGGCTAACATGGGCGTACTGTTTACTCCCTGGGGTATAATCTTTAGATAATACATTAATCTAATATGATATGATTTTAATAACTTCTGCGGTGGAGATCTTAATAGTATAATGAAATTTTTTTGTTGTAACATATAATACAATTTTGGTAAGGCTTACATTTAAGCCTGCAAACATTAATAAACAATTTGTAGCCAGTTACACGCATATGTTATTTAATCCTTTATCTTTGAAAGTATATTTAATTTACGTGTTCAGTAAATGGACAGTGTATCATTTACTTATGTTTATATACTGGTACAATTTATGGAATATTTGTGTTTCCGAACTAAGAGTGTCATCATTATTATTAGTATTATTATCTTTCCATTACCGTCTTGATCATTATCAGTATCATCATTATCAACATCATATTTCCATTATCATCATCATCATTATTAATACCGTTATGAAGATCATCTTCCGTCATTATGGCGGTGTTTACCATTACTATCATCATTATCTTTCCATTCTGTTTTTTATCATTAATATCATCGTTATCATTGTCATTATCATCTTTCATGATGATGATCATCGTTACATTATTATCATCTTTACGATTATCACTATCATCTTTTCATCATCATTATCATCATCTTCTTCTTTCCATTGTTATAATGATCATCAAAACCTGTGATACATCAGTGGTTGAACTGCTTAGTATTTTTATTGTTATTATTATTATTATTATTATTATTATTATTGTTGTTGTTGTTGTTGTTTTTATTATTACTGTTAATGCTATTATTATTATTATTATTATTACTATTATTATTATTATTATTATTATTATTATTACTACTATCATCATCATCATTCCAGTTCGAGATAAACATTCCGCTAGCGCTGACCTCTGACCTCTGGCTAAGAGTGATCGAACAGTTTCTTCTGCTCATGCTCATACTCGGCAGATGGATACTTCCGAAAGGGGCGCTAACTCATGACCAACTGTCGCAGCTGCTGCTGGTTTACGTGGGGACGGCTGCGGATATTGTCGAGTTCTACGAAGCGTTCAGCGAAGAAGGGGTAAGACTCAGTCTGGTGTTTCGTACGAGTATTTGATAGACGTAAAATAGAAGAACTAAAAAGAAAATTGGTTATATTACAAAATAAATTGTTGTTGTTGTTGTTATTATTATTATTATTATTATTATTATTATTATTATTATTATTATTAACATCGTCGCCATCATCATCTTTGGCAATTTTTTTTTTTTTCAGTTTTGGGTTTGTGTATGTATCATCCATGCGTTTAATTATGAATGAATGAATTTATTTATTTATTTATTAAGCATGACATTTCTGTCAGATCCCTCTCTTTCGTTATTCTTCATTGTCAGACTTTCTATTAATAAATAGTTACAGTTTTCTTCTTTTCTTTTTTTTCTCTCTCTCTTCGCTTGTACGAATAACACGAACATCACTTCATCTTTGCACAGACACACATAAAGAAAACCAGACACTCTCACAAATACAGACAAACACATCAATATCTGTCACGGCTAAATATCTATCTTAGTCAAATATACATACACATACATACCATCATGGTTAAATATCTATTTTAGTCAAACATGCACACGCACAGACACGCACGCACACACACACACACACACACACAGATACACCAATATGACTAAATATCTATTTTAATCATACATGCACACACACACGCACACACACACACGCCCACACACACAAACACAGACACATACAGACACAATATGACTAAATATCTATTTCAATCAAACATGCACACACACACACACATGCACACACACACAGAGACACAAACATACACAGATACACACACCAATATGACTAAATATCTATTTTAATCAAACATACACACACACACACACACAGCACACACACATGCACACACACACACACACACGTACACACACACACACAGGTATGACTAAATATATATTTTAGTTATACATGCACACATACACACAGACACAAACACACACACACATGCACAGACACGCACACACACACGCACACACACACACCAGTATGACTAAATATCTATTTTAGTTATACATGCACACATACACACAGACACAAACACACACACACATGCACAGACACACACACACACACACACCGACACACACACCAATACGACTAAATATCTATTTCAATTACGCTGATTACAGGTGAAATACAACCGCCTGCTGTGCTACATAGTCCTGGGAATCTGGACGCTCAGTCTGATGCAGTTTACGCTCGTCCTGACCGCCACGAAGGCCAGACGTGACCAATCCGGGGTCGCGGCACCGTCCGAGTCCGACGACAACATCGGCTGCTGCAAGCCCGAGATCTACGGCATCATGATCTCCATCATCCTGCAAGACCTGCCTTTCCTCGTCGTGCGGATGCTGCTCATCTTCGGACACAAGATCGTCAGCTACACCAACATGTTCTTCACTTCCAAGAATTCCCTCGTCATCCTCCTGCTCGTCTACAGACTGTGCGTCGTCCAGATGGAGGCCAGCTCCGGCAGGAAGAAGACGTCCAATCAGAAGTCGCGTATCGGAGACATTGGCGACGGCGAGGCTTGTAAAATGAATCTGATTGGACAGGGCAGAGCGATGCCGGCCAATGTACGACCGGCTAACAGTTACAACGCACCAAGGCCGCACATGCGAATCCAAGATCATCGAATTTGAATATCTGGACATTTTTTTTACTGTTTTTGAAATCAGGGACAGCGCTGTTCACTGGGCAGTTCAGGCGGTCACTGTACGGCGCCTATGACATCACACAGTTTTAATTATATGAAATATTTACTGGTGTACATTTCTGCAGTCCGTCTAGGCCATAAAGAGGCTTGCCAGTGCGCTGGTTCTTTTCTTTACGTTTTTTTTTTTTGGCAATTTAACTTTTTTTTTTTTTTTTTTTTAAATTCAACTTTAATTTCGTTGAAGACAAAAATATATCGATAATATTCGTCTGAAGAACGGCTAAACTTTGAATTTTAATCAGATGGCGCAGTGAATACTCTCTCTCTCTCTCTCTCTCTCTCTCTCTCTCTCTCTCTCTCTCTCTCTCTCTCTCTCTCTCTCTCTCTCTCTCTCTCTCTCTCTCTCTCTCTCTCTCAGATATAAAGCTGTATCTATTTCAACACTTACACATTCCTCTTTCCCCGCTATAATTCTTTATAATGTTATCGGTAGATGAACACATAACATCAACAATTATTTATCTATATACCAGAATCTAATGTTAATAATTAGTTATCCATACATAGATACTAATATCATAAATTTTAAATATTAACTACGTTGGTGAATTAATTTATAAATTCAATTCTTTAAAATTTAAAGACTTGTTGCAAGAAAGTGATGATTTCTGATTGGAAGCGCCTTGTGGGTTAGTTATGTCTAAGAATTAATGTATTTACGATGCTTAATTAAAAGTATAGAAATCTGAAAAATTTCTTTTCGTACGCAGATATTTTGATGCGAAAATGTGTTACATGATTTCTACTTGAATTTTCTGAATGGAAGTGGTTTTTTTTTTTCATGATCTAAACGACACACACGTTTGTTTATGCTGTTAGTTGAACAGTTTTGATTATTAAATTTTTACTGAATTATCTTAGTGTTTAAATCTCAAACCATTCACTTGAAGTATTGTTTTTATTATATTATTCGAGATCTGTTATTTGTGTAAAAATATTATTTAACGAAAACACCACCTTTTTGATTTCCATTTGAAGTTTATAAGTTAATGACAACAAAGTAAACAAAATCATATCAACAACAATCCAACAACAACAACAAAAATAACATTAAAAACGACAATGAGAACAAACAATCACATCAACAACAATCCAATACCAATAGTAATTACAATAACAACAGTAACAATAATAATAATAATAACAATAAAAACAAGAATAGTAATAAACAATAATAACAATATCGCCATCACCAACAATAACAAATAAAATCAAACTATTTCTCTAAGTTACAATCTGTTATTAAACCTATCCGCCATGTTGTAGGCAAGTTTTGAAGATTACACTGGATATAAACCAAGAGCACAGAAAATAACGATCTTAACCGAATTTAAAGGTAACAATTCACAAGAGAATTATATAATACAGTTCAAGGCAATCATTTTTGTCTTGGGTTTGAAATTATTCTTTTTTTTTTTTTTGGATAAAGAAAGAAAAAAAAAAAAAAAAAAAAAAAAACAACTGAAGAACCTATTGATATCATGTATGTAATTCTGGTGCATTGCCTTCATCTTTTGCCAGAACTAGCAACCTGGGAATTTTTACACAGGCATGGAAAAAAAAAAACAGTTTCATCTGTTACAGTTTGAGACGTGTTTGTCTCGGATCGTTATGATGAGCGCTGTGTGGAAAATGTGGGCGATCAATCAGAAGAGGAGAAGTCAGACAGAAGATTTGTTACCCGTGATGTTTTTGTTCGAGTTTCGAAACGGACCCGTGGTCAAAGAAACATTACGATGACGGACACTGTGAGTTATTTTACTGCTTCAGAAAATAATTTACGACTGTTTGTAAACGTAGTCGACGAAGAAGATAAAGGAGATGATGGCAATGCTAATGATGATTAGTATTATAACAAGAGGGAGATGAACATAATGATTATAGAGCTTCTTGATGGTCTCAACAATTCTTTACATGATGGGTTGCAGCGATAATGATAATGGCAATGCTAACGACAATACATGTTGACGATATTAATGATGATGATGATTATGACCACGACGATGATGATAATGATAATGTTGATGGTGATGATGATGATAACGACTTGCTTTACACGTGTACACAGACAGCTGTTAAACTGCCAGGTCTGATATTAATCTAAAATGCAAGGAGTCAGTGCCACATACCTCCCGGTGATAACGCAGAAGATGCAAAACACACACCTCTCTTTCTGAAACCAGATAATCGTCTACACTGCAGGAAGTAATAGTGTCTTGAATAGGCGGTCTGGTTATCTCAGTCCCCATTTGTTTCTTCATTTATTTAGTTAGTTAGTAACATTATTTTACTTATTATTATTATTATTATTATTATTATTATTATTATTATTATTATTATTATTTTTTTATTATTATTATTATTATTGTTATTATTATTATTATTATTATTATTATTATTATTATTATTATTATTATTATTATTATTATTTTTATTAAAATGTAATTCCATCCTTCTCATGCATGATACGGTAAAACTAAACAGTATTGAAGCTAGTTTAATTACTTGGTTCATGCAATCACAGGGTACTTCAGTAAATTTCTCATGCAGTCCTATTAATACAATGACACTGAATATTTACAAGAACAGCATTAACTGAGCTCTGCTTTACAAATTCAACGAAAACGGGCTAAGGACACCGCTAAAGAATTGAGTTTTGGGAAACTTTAAAAGGCCTATTAGGCAGGTGTTGATACAGAATTAATCTCCGTAATACAGGAAACAAGCCACTTCAGATTTTGAGGTTGTAAAGATTTGGACAGTTACAGAGTCGTGAGTGTTAAACCCTGTTAATGAAACACGTGACTGTAAGTAGCTTTTTAATGAAACACAGTGTTATATGTCACTATTAATAAAACATATTATTGTATGTCACTATTCATGAAACATATAATTGTATGTCACTATTAGTGAAACATATAATTGTATATCACTATAATTGTATGTCACTATTCATGAAACATATAACTGTATGTCACTATTAGTGAAACATAATTGTATGTCAGTATTAATGAAACACGATTTTACGTCACTATTAATGGAACGTGATTATGTCACTATTAATGAAACATGATTTTACGTCACTATTAATGAAACGTGATTATGTCACTATTAATGAAAGATGATTCTACGTCACTGTTAATGAAACATATTAGTGTACGTTTGTATACATAAATTATAAAACCAATAAAACCTCCTGTTTCTTTAGCAGTTGTAGCCTATACCAATGAATGTCTCTGGTTTTAGCTGGAGATCTCTGACATTATAAATGTGACTTGTTTCTTTAAATTATGATAAAGAGACATCGTTTCAATACTGTCAATTCGTCCAGACTAAAACTGGCGCTTTTCATAATACGTTTCAACAGAGAAAAATCGTTTTTTAGATTTTAATATGTAAATTTGCTGTTTGTTTGTTTTTACTTTATTTTTATTTTTTTTTTTTGTGAATCGTCCATCATTACTGAACATTGTTTTTAAAGAAATTATCATTCACAAAACAGAATTTTGTATTTTTCACCTTTTTTTGATTTTTTGATTTCTTTTATTTTCATGTGTATATTAACTCATGCTTGTTACCTCTTTTTCTCTTGAATAATAAATATATGTAAAATAATATTTTGTTGTTCGTCTTGTTTCTTAAAGTTTATTAGGAAACGTTTTAAAAAGTGATATAGAAAGAAATATTTGAATAGAAAAAAGTGTTACTAAAGGGGTTGACATCCAATATTTAAAATAGGTGTGCCAGAATTGTGGCTGATATAACCTTCAAGAAGAAATGGTTTCGATTACTACTACTACTACTACTACTACTACTACTACCACCACCACCACCGCCACCACCACTACCACCATTACTACGACTACAACAATTATTTCGCTTTCTTTTGTCTAGGAGCGACTGGAGTGTATAAATATTTACGACGGCCTTTTTGGGAAAACTAAACAAGGCGAATAACGTACTGTATATAATTATAATAATAACAGTTAGTAGTGATAACAGCAGTATTAGTTTTGTAGTATGAAACAACTATGTGTATTTGAATTAGTAGTAGTTGAAATAATCAAAAGAAAAAAAAAAAAAAAAATGATACTAATAAGTAATTAAAGAACAAACATCGAGCTCACATTATTAATAATAAATCGCCAGGAAGACGCGGGGGATGCCAGTTTGCAGAACGCACTCGTAGATCCCTCAGTAATACACGCGTACTTGTTTTTCATGTTAATTAAACGTCAATTACTCTTTCATATTTCACAACATTACTCACTGGATTAATATAGCGGTATACTTAGATACACGCTGCATGTTATTAGAGGTATAATTAGCAAAGACGTTTAGTGCAGCAAATACAACGTAATTTACACGATGCTTAGTCAGTCAAAATACTGAACCTGGTAACCTTGATAATTAAACGTACTGTATTAGCAAAATACTTACATGCATTAGGTAGGTTAGGTAGGTGGTACACATGTATGTAAGTATGGATGCATCTATAATTTCTCTCTCTCTCTCTCTCTCTCTCTCTCTCTCTCTCAATCTCTACAGACATTCATACAAACACATATCAAAATATAACAGCAAATAAATAATTATTAATTAATTAAATTCATATTCAGACTGAATCGAAAATTCTAACTTCAGTGATAACGAAGCTGTCCGTCATTAACTGTATTATCTATTATGCGATGGAAAAATGAATCCATTTATTCTCCGTCACAATTTCGAACCATTATCCTTAAAAAAAAATACACATCGTCTGAAGTATTACAAAAAATATCCGAAATATACTTCTTTTATTTTTTTATTTTAGCTGATTTGTTATTAAAAATTTGCAGTGACCGTACACTGGGTGGGTTGCTGTAGAACGTCATAGTGCAATTATGACGTCATTAACTTAGCGACCAAACAGTCAGTGAAATGGAGGTTAGATTATGAATTTAAATCTTATGTTCGTTTATTATTTAGTTGTTGTAGTTGTAGTAGTAGCATTTTTTTTTTTTTTTTTTTTTTTTGCAGCAGAAGTAGTATGACTAATAACACAGTGTGTCTGAAAACATAAGCTTTCAGTTTTTCTTTCTTTTCTTACTTTTTTTAAATTTATTTTTGTTATTTTAAAAATTCGGTGTTAACCGATATATCTAAATTTATTAATAGGTCTCAAATAAAATGAATTTTGAGTAGTTTAAACTATTTCAGTGCATATATTTTTGTTTCAGTATTTTTATTTCCCCATGTCTGGCAAGAATTTATTTTATTAAAACTGGAAGTATATCGATTAACAAACCTATAATACAATTATTGTGACGATTCTCATTTCATTTTGAGTGTTAAAATACAAAGGTCATAAAGGTGACACAGAAACCTTGCAGTTTAAACAAAACAGAGACATTAACAAATGCTTATCACAAACTTTAAAACTTTTACAACTGAAACTTATATAATAAGTAAAACTCAATTTATAATTATTATATTTACTACTGTGATGCGAGTTATTTTTCTGAATATATTTCTATGCTGAGTAGAGTTATAAATTTGTCGAAACTCAACAAGCAATATTCAAGTCAGAATTTAACTGTAACATAAAACTCTGGGTTCTTGTTTAATTATATTTGTCTTTAAAGGCTTATTTATATCTTTCTCCGCTAATCTGTGAAAACTTAACGATGTAATGTTTTAATGCATAGAAGTAATACTATTGATATTTATTTATTTACAAAAATATTGGAAATTATTTTTAATTTTACTTAAATTCTTTTGTGATACTAATTTGAAAATTAATGTCGATATACGTTCAAGAAGTAGAAAGTTTTATTAAAAGAAGCAAACTGCTATCACTAACTTTTAATAATATCTCCAGCAATAGCCATTTTTTTTTTTTAATTTTTTTTTAAAATCAAATGTGAGGGTACGTACTGATCTGCTAGTTTGATGGTACATCATAACAAATAATAAGTGATAAATTCCATTACTGTGTTTAAGCGTCTGTTAAATTGTTTTATAATCAAAAACAGTGAACCATGTGGCCAGACAGGTTTTGCTTCCGATAACCTTCATCAAAACCCTAACTTTCTCTCTCTCCCTGTACAACTATATATACATATACATATACACACACACACATACAGATAAACCGATTTTATTAACACTTACCTGTTTAATATTAAAATGAGCTGATCAGTCAGGAAGACTCATTATTTCATCATCTGATTTTTATAATTACTTTTGTTTTAACATCGCAACAGCTGGCCTTAATTAGCTTGTTCATTTTTCACTCACAATTATCATTTGACATTTAATAACCATATTTCTTTACTGCATTATTTTTTGTGCTCTGATTTTGTGCAACATTTACTACAATGATGTTCCACATTTGAGCTGTGACATCATTATTAAAACACTATTATTTTTCAAATTAATTAATTAATTGGTTAATTTTTTTTTTTTTTTTTTGTCACAAGTGATGGATGTATTTTTTTCAGGCTTTGTCAATCACTCATATTAAAACTTGTAATTAACTGAACAAACAACAAAAGACATTTCAACAAAAGAAAACAAGTATTTTACTTTTTTTCCTTTAAGTAGCATTCTAAGCAGTTGTTTTTATTATTATTATTATTGTTATTATCCAGGAAGACTAGAATCTATGAAATGTAAAATAAGTAAAAAAAAAAAAAAAAAAAAAAAAAAAAAAAAAATAAAAATAAAAAAAAAAAATGTAATAATAATAATAATATAAATAAAATAGAGGTATTAACCAACACCGGTTTATAAACAGTTCCATATTATTATTATTTTCAGTTTAAATAAAAAAATAAAATAAAAAAATAAAAAAATAAACTATTAATAGAATCTAAGATTTAGATATGTAACAAAAAATAAAAAAATAATAATAATAATAATAATAATAATAATAATGTAACTTTCTTAATTTCTATCTCTGATCAGTTTTCTAAGGTTAAACAAGCAAGTGAGACTTCTCATTAATCATCTAACTGTTAAACCATTACAAATATAAACAGGTTTAACAATAGTATCACTTCTGCTACTACTGCAACACCAAAACAGTGCAGTGGGTTATCTAACCAAAATAATAATAATAATAATAATAATAATAATAATAATAATAATAATAATAATAATAAGTAAATAAATCAGTTTAAAAACAAATTAAAAAGAAAAGTTAAGTAAAAAAAAAAACAAGGTCTCATTTTTTGTAAACAGGTACTTACATAATTATTGTGAAAATACTGGAAGAATTTGAAGTGACATCATTTCGGCAAATAAAATGTATTTTGGTACAAAACAACGAGAAAAAATTAATACGAAATACAGTTTTAAAATAATAATAATAATAATAATAAATATTTAAAAAATGGACAGGAAAATATATTAATCTCAAATCCTATAAACATTGTTAAAAATGTTTTTGCACCATACTGACTTCAGTTTAAACATTTGTTTTGCTATGTTGCTCAAGAGTTAAAAAAAATAAAAAAAATAAAATAAAATTGTTTCATTTGCACTGTGTACATTATTATTTATCATTTATTAAAGACTGGATACAAAATTGAGTGTTTTAATATACCAATTAATCAAAGAAAAAGAGAAAAGAAAAAAAGGCAACACAGAAAAAACCCTCCATAACAAATTAGTAATTGCTTTTTGACTGATTATGTTGTCTAGTTTTAATGAAACTTGTTTGCAAACAGATGGATATACAAACATATTTGCTGGTCCTAGGCTAATGTAGTTCACTGCAAACAAATATTTCATTGAGGAGACAGAACAAGGGCAAAATATTAATGTTGAATAGCAAACAGATGTCATGGTATTTTGCTATTATTAATTTAGTAATTAGTTTTATAGTTTTAAAACTTTTCATGTAATATATTATCTCAGAATGAAATTACAACAATATTAATAATAATGATTTAAATATATATATTTTCAGGTTCAGATGTTACAAATTAATTCAAATGATTAGAAATCTTTCTTAAGACTTTTATAAATTATTATATTTTTTCAAATTAAGTTTTAAAAATTCTCTTAGGGTTTTATAATTAGTGTATGTAAGTAGAAGTAGTAAGAAAAACAATAACATTTTCTCCTAATTTAAATTTAGCTGTTTATATAAACATATTAAAAAATGAAAAAATATAATAAAGACAGGTCTTTTTAAAAAATTTAAAGAAATTTATAAAAAGGCAGGTATCAAACCTGATGTAAAGGTTTTTCTTTTTCAAGTCAAAATCATTAAGATAGGAATTTCTTTAAATTTATTTTCCAAATGAAGATGATGTAAATAAAAAAATTAATATAAAAAAAGAAAAAATTAAAATTGAAAAAAAAAAGAAAAAAAAAGAAAGAAACAATAATAATAATAATAATAATACAAAATATTTTGCACTGAACTGGCCAGCATTAGACAGTATGAAACTACAAAATGACCTAAAATTAGTAGATTACGTAGATAAACCATAAATGTAATAACCCAAGTAGCATTTCTATAATAGAGAAAAATAAAAAGAATATTTCAGCTTGCATGCACTTTCATGCAACTAACAGCAAGGGAAAACTGTCTGCCTGCTTTTAATTTATCAAAGTGAAATCAAGGAAGGTTTAACAAAATTATGAAAACAATTTTGGCAGTTAGATATTCATTATCAAAATCAGGCTATCAGTTACAGACTTCAATCATTTCACTGTACGAACAGACGAAAATGATATTGCATATATATATATATATATATATGCATATATATACATACATACATACATACATACATACATATATATATATATATAGGCAATATGTTTTCATCTGTTATTATTATTTTTAGAAAAGTACACGAGACAAAAAACTATATAGCAGTGCATTTTAACTTTCTATTCATCTTTCTAATTTCTAATTAGAAACTGGAAATATTGTTCTTCATGAAACAACTGATGTACAGAAGATTACATAAAACAGTGTATCTGTAACGTTTACAAACTAATAGTGATTACTATTAATAGTACTGTTTTTGTTATTTAACTTTTACTGTTATTATTTTTATCCCTAGAAGTATGTATATATATATATATATATATATATATTTTAATTCAGTTTAAATACTAAATCATATGCCTCTTAAAAGTAACAATGTGAAATTTGCAATATATTTTGTACAGTGTGTCACGCTAACTGCACAAGTACCTGAACAAGGTATCTCGTTATTCTAACACACACACACATATATGGATTACATACGTGTGTATCTATTCAACAGTTCAACTTGCGCATTCTTATCAGTCGGGGGTTAATCCCAAGTTTGATAGATCTCATAGCCATAGCCCTGTTAAAGTGTCTCTGAGTTTTCACCATGTCGCTGCTTTCGTCGAAATTGGCTTCTATAGACGTGATGACACCAAAGAGTACCCCGAGAACGAGAAACAAGATAATGAACAACGTGTACTGAGTCACTGACGGGCTGGGCGAGCCTTCCATCTCCCTCAGGTGCGCCTGAGCTGGCTGGAAGCCTGGGTTCAACTCCAGCGAGTGTCTGAAGTGCAGCGAGGCCTCCTGGAAGTGGCCGTACGCTTTTAAAATCTCGCCCAGCGTGAAGTGCTGGAGCCACGAGTTCTGGCTCGGCGACTGCATCATCAGCGATCGCCGGGTGAGGAAAATGGCATCATCCAAGTAATGGAGGTTGAAGAGGACTCGCGCGAGGTTGAGCAGCACGTCGGGGTTGTCCGGTGATATCGACAGCGCTTTTCGAAAACAGTCTATAGACAGCTGTGTGTTGCCTTTGATTCGCCAAAAGTTTCCTATCTGGTTGTATAGCTGTATTGATTTTGTCTTCTGAAAATAATTTAAAACAAAAAAATAAAAAACCCAGTAAAGGATATGCTTTTATATAAATTTAAATATATGTAGTAACATACACACACACACTCACACATATATATTATTTATGAAAGTAAATATTGTACAAAACAGTTCTTGATTTGTTAATAATGTATCAGAAGTAAACAAGTTTATTTATGACAGTATGTTGTAATTATAAATAAGGCCTACAGAGCACCGTGTTATATAGCAAAAATGCATTTGATTACATTTAAATTCAAATACTTAAAGCTTAGAAGAAAATGCACCAGTAGGAAAAAGTCCAGGAAAGGCCTTAAAGGGAGGTAATATTCAAAACAAACAGAAATTTATAGCCAACCCAAACTTCTGATGTTTAAAAATAGATAATGTTATGAAGAAAATATAATTTCTTAAAAAGGAAAATATAAACATTATTTTTTAATGACCAGTAACAGTGTTTTATACTTATATAGCTATGAGTAATTACAAGAAAGAAAAATAATTTTCAATTCCAAAGATACAAAAACTAACATTTTATATAAAAAATTATAATACATTTTGTACAATATATTAATAAATAAAATGATTTGCCTGTATTATTCAAAACTGTAATTATTGTTTTTTGTTTCTTTTATTAAGCTTTGGTTTCTCATTCCAATTTGTTGTTTCTGCATTTTAATATTATCATAATTATTATTATTATTATTATTATTATTATTATTATTATTTCAGAAGTTTATATTAAACCTGTTTTTTGGCTTTCCACAATCTTTCTTCGAGTTCATTCATATCAACGTCTGAAATCTGTGTTCCCTTCTTCTGAAAAATCATGGCGACTTCTGGCTCTGGAAACTGAATGTGTTCTTTTCTCTCCGCTACACCGCGGAGGTGGTCATACTGCGTTGCGTTGACTGACCGTCCACAGGTTAAAGTACGTTTGGGTTTTTTATTAGCTGATTTTGTGCTAAAATAAAACAAACATAAATTTTTTTTTTTAAAATCAGGCAATGCTAACCTTCATAATTAATAATGAATGATAATATAATGGGTTTGCAGGTTAAAGTGTATTGTTTGGTTTTTTTTTTTCATCCCTTGGTTATAACAGTGTTGAAATAAAAATTAAAAAACAATAGTAAATTAAATGGGTATTTGAGAATGATGATCTTTATAATAATTACAATATTATTTGTTATGTGTTACCTTCAGAAAAAAGAAAAGAAACTAAAACATAATAAATAATTCAGTTTACAAAATGTTTTGTTCATTACGTTCTTGTCTTAAGTAATGAAATTTTCAAATGTTCTTAAAAATTCAACAATATATTTATATATTTAATATTAATACTCAGTAAATGTTAAATATTAATAATTAATTTCTAAATCATTCATGCTTAAAATATTAAAGACATGTTCTCAAGTAAAATTTCTCCTTTTAAGTTTTAGTTTCTAAATATTTATATTCAAAGACAAAGGTAAATGCATATAATGTATTATAAATATACAGATGTTATTTTCACTGTACATGAATGATATTTTGGAACAAATTGGGTTATTACTGTGCAGTGTGAATAATACATATGAGTAAATTTTAAATATATTGTTTATTTGTACGTGTATGTGTGTGTTGCTGTGTGTACGTTTGCGTGTGTACATACACATGCCTTACCTATGGACAAAATATTGATTTTAGATTTACTGTTAGGCTATTATGAACACAAACCTACTTTCAATATTATTATGTGTTAATAAAGGATATTATAATAATCTAATACTTTGTTATTATTATTATTATTATTATTATTATTATTATTATTATTATTATTATTATTATTATTATTTTAGTTTAAATTTTAGATGACTGTCGTTATGGATAAGCACCCACGATAGAATGTTCTGAGCTGTAATTACCAAACAGTACTAATTGTTGTGCAATATTATGCATAAAGCGGTCAAGGTACAACAGTGTAAGTAAGCTTTTCACTTACTTCTGTAATACGGCTTCTTAAGGTATGAATGCATATTCGTTATTATACAAAACAAAACAAATCATGTTATTATTATTAATAATATACATGCTAAGATTAAATAACAAGATGAAGATAGTCACGAAGATGGGTTAAGATCGTTAACATATAGATTCTTCCACAGATAGATTACCCTTTTTCTTGTTCTTTTCGTTGAGACTCTGCAGTATCGCACGCATGTTTTGTTTCCACACGCCATTCTCCATTTTTTATAACTTTGTTTTTCAAAATGCCCATCACTAAATCGTCATCCGAATGATTTGGGTCGTCTGTTGTTGCTTGTCTCACTTTGCCCTCGCCCGGATCAAATCGCCAGTGATTCGAACCAGACGAGCTTCTAGAATTACTGTTTACAATGTGCATTGAAATGACGTAAATCGCCATGTACGATATACATGGCAAATCACAAGTCATTCTAACAGATTTCTCCGTCTGTTTTCTTCGTTTGACAGTTGACACCTATACACGAATAATGGCGTCCGAAGCGGTACTGTCCGTACTGCCACCTTTAATCATGGCCGATAACTCTAAAGTTCCGTTTCGTTACTTTCGAATTAAAACTTTGATTTTCTTTTCAATTGGCTTTCAGAAACCTCGAATTATCAGAAAATCTTCTTCAGATGTACTTGTTAAATATAATTATGTCCTTAATTTTCATTATTATTTTATATTTTAAATGTATGTGTGTGTATGTGTGCCTATGTATATATGAATTTATGCATGCAAGTATGTATGAATGTATCATTGAAATGTATGTATGAATGCATGTACGAACTTAAAAGCTTACTATACTTCGACCCATACAATTAAGGGTTTAAAAGCAATTTTAACGAGTGATCAAATTTTCTGGATTAAACAACAACAACAACAACAAAAAAAAAAAAAAAAAAAAAAAAATATATATATATATATAAGATGTAATTATCGTATTCAATTTCCGACCATTGTAGGGCAAGAGGGTATATGTCCAACTTCTTGAACAGGGCTGAGAGCTGACCAAGAGAAAAGAACTGTATCGATTTCCATTTTAAAAAAAAAAAAATACAAACAATATTTACATTCTGTATCCAATTAGTTCTTAACCAAAGGATAGAATGAAAATAGGCAACTTTAATTTGTATTGTTCGAAATTACATTTGAGTACGGTCGAATATAGATTAACATTATTATTTTTGTTTTCATAATGATGTAATATATTACGTCTTCTGACCAATTACGTTACGTTTTTGAATTAACCAGATTATACAAGCTCGTGGAAGTGTGACGTTGTGGATGTGGTTGACGTGATGAACATCGCCGACATGTGAACATCGCTGACAACACAGTGGACTTCGACGACATCAAAGTTCCAGTCACTGTTAAAATCATCGCAGTTTAAGACTTTTTTTTTTTTTTTTTTCGCTATATTTATATAGATATATTTTAAACAGGATTTTAAGCGTTACACAACCGCTTTTTATAGTTAATAAATGTTTATTTACATTTTGACTTTCTTTTTCTTTAAAACTGCTCGATTTGGTAAACGGAGCAAGCTGTATTTGCTAAAGGAAAACATTTATCGAAATTTACCAGCTCATAATTTCTTTGTTCCTCTTTAAATTTAAATGTACTGCAAGAGAATCCAGAAATCTGGACAATCCAATCCCAACGCATAACAACAACAATAACAACAACAACAACAACAACAATAATAAATCTATGCTATGCATATTATAATAATATGTAGTCTATTCTTCTTATTTTGATAAACAACTTAAGCACGTTCATATTGGGTTTTTAAATTTACTCTGTTCTGGAATTAAATGGTGAGTGTTAAATAAACAGTGTAGATGTTGACGTAACATGCACACACACACACACACACGAACTTATATACGCTTTTCAAAACTCCATTCAGTGATCCATGGTAGATAAACTTATATGGCATCCGCAGGCTGAACTACAGTCCCTCAGTCTGACTAAAGAATACGTCATAAGTTACATCACCTTAGTTACAGTCCTAATTCTGGAGTGAAAATGTATATACGAAATATTATATATCATAAATTAATATGATATAAAGATGAAGAACGTCCCATAATAAATAAATAAATAAATAAATAGAGAGAGAGAGAGAGAGAGAGAGAGAGAGAGAGAGAGAGAGAGAGAGAGAGAGAGAGAGAGAGAGAGAGAGAGAGAGAGAGAGAGAGAGAGAGAGAGAGAGAGAGAGAGAGAGAGAGAGAGAGAGAGAGAGAGAGAGAGAGAGAGCAAGGAAAGAATGAAACACAAAGCCCTTCACCGCAGACAAACAAACAAAAACACAGAAACCGTCTTATTTTACTTCGTCTGAACACCAGTGACAACACAACAAAAATAGACTCATGATATTTATTTATTCTGTACAAAGATACAAAATTATGATATATGAACATTAACAGAAGCCAGCGAGAGATCTCAGGACAGTTGTAAAGCGTGGTAACAGTTATATACAGTATTTCATTCGCCTTGTCTAGTTGCCCCAAAAAGGCTATCGTAAATATTTACACACTCCAGTCACTCCTAAACAAAAGAAAGCGAAATAATTGTCGTAGTAGTAGTAGTAGTAAACGTAGTAGTAGTAGTGGTAGTAGTAGTAGTAGTAGTTGTTGTTGTTTTATTAGTAATAATAATGAACTAGTGGTACGTAGTAGTAGTAGTAGTAGTAGTAGTAGTAGTAGTAGTAGTAGAAGTAGAAGTAGTGGTCTTATAATTAGTACTAGTAATATATATGATATTTAATAGAAGTAAGTTCCTCGTCTTTATATTTCCACTCACCATTTGACAAAATATAATAATAACAATAATATTATTAATAATTACACTAACAATAATATTTTTGAGATCCAACACCAGGCACTGGGAAATTAATCAGTTTGCTTAAATGGGTTGTTGAACAAATTTCTCACATGCGAGATTGCATTATAGAAAATTAATCATACTGACGGCATAGTAAAACAAAAGTGTAACTGATACACAAGAAAATGTTATCATTTCATTTAACAGAAATATCCGAAAATTATAAATAGGAAATTTAAATGATGTCGAACGTTTTTGGAAATTTGCAAATCTCTCGTATTCTGACAAATGTTTAAGAAAATGACCAGAAGAAGAATTGAAATAAAACTCTAAATTTAAAATTTAAACACTAGTTAATTAAAAAAAAACAGTATTCAAATTTTATTTAGAAAATTTAATCTAGTTCATCAAAAGAAATAAAAATGGCCGTCAGAAAGGTGAACTTAACTGTAGTTTTGAATATAAAGAAACGTTTCATTTTAAATACTAGAGAACCTAATTTGAATAAAAATAGAGTGAAAATAAAACCGAAAAAGAAAGTCCGACTGCAAATTTTTCTAAAATAATTTGTTTAAACTGCTCGAGTACTGAATAGGTCAAAACTTCAAATTTTACAACATCTGAAATTAAACATTTGACTGAAATTCAAGTAACAAATAATAACATTAATTTATAATGACCATAGCAAAGGTTCTCTGCATCAAATGCTTTAAGCTAATTGCCAATATAGTGAACTAATATTGATATAAAACGTATCAAAAGATAAACAGTCATCATGCACTCGTTATATATATGTACACATACACTGAAAATAGTAATGGTTAACACAGAATATTCTATTTACAACTGTTTGAGAAAACCTATGTACAGTAATTATATACTCACTGGGTTGTGTCGTACCAGTACGTATGGTACAACAAGTGACAATAAAATACTTAAATATAACAAATTTGAAGATAACAAAATCATATAACATAAAAACAACGTTACTTTTGAAGATATTTACGAAATCATGATCGCTAAAAGATAATAGTAATAGTAGTAATAGTAGTAGTAGTAGTAATAATATAATAATAATAACAACGATAATCATAATAATTATAATAATAAAAAAATAGTAATAGTAATAACAGTAATAATAATAATAATAATAATAATAATAAAGAAAATAATAATAATGATGATAACAAAAATATATTAAACTGTCGCTGATTTAGAAGGTTAATGTAACAAGAGATGAAATGTTTTATCATATAAACAATTCAAGATATTCATCATGTACGGAATCTATTCACCATATCTAGGGTAATTATCAGATAAACTTTAATGTGAATTATTCATCAAAAGGTACTAATATATTTATCACTGTATGAATTTCAATTTCAAAACGTAAACTGATATTTCTTAGATAAAACTAGATAAAAATTTTATCAAATAATGAAGACCAGTAATATTAACGAAATAATGATTTATCGACAGTCTAAAGACTTGATCGAATAATGAACATAGATATATCATGATCATGACTATGTATATGCGATTTTATAAGCAAATCTGCAAGATATTAGCTTAATAAAAAAAAATAAAAAAACGAAAAGAATTACAGATATTGGTTAGCAAAATCGAAAATCGAATTTTTCTGAAAAGAGAATGCTGTATAACCTAATCCATTCATCATGGAAGTATTAAGGTCAAAGTTCATTTACGATTTTGAAAAAAACATCACTGTACGGAGTTCTGAACCTCTTTGCTCTCTCGCCATCTTGAATAGTGTCTCCAGTGTCGCAGGTACCATTTGATCAAATCACTGAGAGAGATAAACGACTTTTTCGTTTCTTTCGTGCTCTCCGTGGTTGGAACGGACGTTCGCTCATCGGATCCTGCGACGGCATCTGCGCGGTCATCTTCAGACACTGCATCAGACGTCGACGTCTGGGTCGATCTCGTTTCGTTGGCGGTCTTCGCTGCGACGACCTCTTTGGTGACGTTCATCGAAGCCGCCATGTCGACAGTTTGGACGACGGATTCGTCTTCTTCGACGGCTTTCGTTTTGTTTTCTGATTCCGCGGAGACTGGCGAAGAAGAACTCTCGCTTTGTTTTGTAGACGTTTCGGTTACGGCTTCGGAGACACTTTTCTCTTCGCTAAACGACGACGACGGTGAAGATTTCGAAATGGATGCTGCTGTCACTTCTGAACCTTCTTCTGTTGAGTCTTCGATCCCAAGTGCATCGTTGTCGACTGCTTCATCTTCGGCAGACGTCGTCGCCGTTTCATTTGAGGCCGAATCGTTTGAGATGTCTGTGACGTTTACGAGGATAACTGCTTCTAGTGAACCTTCCGTTGTTGTCTCGGTTTGTTCATTCGTGGCTTTTTCGGTTTTATTTATCTCGTCTGTGACGTTTTCAGTATTACCGTCTGTGACGTCTTCATCATTTTTCTTGGTGACGTTTTCAGTATTTTCCACCCTGGTCTGGGATGCCGTCGTTGACGTTGGCGACGTTTTCGTGACGGTCGTGTAAGTACTGTTATATTCCGTGACGATGGTTTCGTCGAGTAAGACGCTTTTTGTAACTGTGTCGTTCACTTCTGCGGAGTCTATTGTCTTTGCAGTGTCTGGTTTTGATACCTCGGTTACATTCTCGTTTTGTGAAACGCCGAACTCTCTGAAGTCGATGAATCATGACCTGTTGTTGATTCGTAGTCTGGTTCATGGCTTGTAACATTAGAATCAACCGTTTCGTTGACGTCTGTTGCAGACAACGCTTCTACAGACACGTTACTTTCGTCCGTTGTCATTGTCGTTGTCGTTGTTGTTTCAGAGGTGGTCGGAAGTTCAGTGGTGACGTTGGTTTCACTCACGGAATCATCTGCCGAGGAAACTGATTCATCGTCTAAACGTTTCGTTTCATTCTTAGCCGATTCGACTATTTTCGTATTTGTTGTTGTGACGTTCTCGGTTACGTTGGTACTGACATCAGAGTTGGTGTCATTGGCAACGGATGGTTGCTTAGTTACCGAGGAACCGTTGGAAACGGTGGAAGATTTATCTGTGACAACTGTGCTAACTTCTAGTTTATCTGAAACACTGCTCATTTCTGTATCATTTTCTACAGCGGTGCTGATTTCTGGTTTTTCAGTTTCTGACGTCGTCTCGGTTTCGTTAACGATCACTTCGTCGTCAGCAACGTATTTCGTAGGGACGTCTGATTCTGTTTCGTTATCAGCTCCATTGTCTTGTTCAACGCTATCCCCTGTCGTTACAGTAGATGTTGACTCCATTGTTGTAGTTACGGCATCACTTGTCGTTGAATTCAGATCAAAAGGTTGTTTCGTTTGCTTGTTCTGTTGTCACGGCATCACTCTGGCCCACTGACGTCACGTTTTCTTGTTGCTCTGACGTAACGTTTGATTCCTCGGCCACTGTGACGTTATGATCTGCAGACGAAACATCTTGTTCCTCTGACGTCACATCTGTTTGTTCTGCTACAGTCGAATTTAGCTGTTCGTCTAATGTGACATTATCGTCATCTGCTTTCAGCGCCGTCGTCGTTGGTGACGTGGTGTTTACCGTGGTGTAATCAACAGACGTATTCGTAACACTTTCAGTCTTGTAGGTCTGTTTTTCGTCTGAGCTGTCTACGGCGATGACGTTGTCCGAATCCGCTTTTTCCCGAGCTGCATCTTTGTTTCCTTTCGTCATCACCGCTTCATCCTTCATGATCAGTCCAGTGAGCTTTCGCTCTCCGTTTTCTGAAAACAGCCCGTCGTCATCACCCGAAGATTCGTAGACATTCTGCTCTTCAGACGAAACTCTTCCTCCCGTGGCCTCGAAGTTCTGCTTCGTGTCTTTCATAAGGAGCCATTTGTCTCCTTCAGTCTCGTCGAGAGTCTGGTCTCCTTTTTAACGTCGTTCGTCTCCTTAGGGTTTCCGTCCACTAAGTTGTCCTCCGACTTTCGGAAAGGTCTCGAGCTTCCACGTGCTTCTCCTTGATGGCGTCGTTGAGGATCTTCAGCATGAACTTCTCGATTTCGACGTCCTCGACGTTGGGGTAGTCTCTGGCGTACACCGACCGCGCGTCCTCGGAGTATCCGTCTCCTATGAAGTAGGAGTGAGGAATGGGAGCGTCGTTGCGCACCGGTGTCGATCCGCTTTTCTTCATCACGGTGCTCTCGTAGTCAAAATACTTCGTCGAGTCGTCGTGGACCGGCGCGACCGTGAAGTCGTTGCCACTCGACGTTGTGTTGACGTCGGTGTTGTTGCTGCCGATGTTGGCGGTGAAGTGATGATACCCAGGCTGGTGGCTGTCTTTTTTCTCGTCTGCTAATGGCGTGTCTGGAGATGACGTCCCGCCTGTCATGGCGTCCCAGATACTTCTGAAGGTTGTTGACGTCACGGACTCGGTTGGGAATTCAGACGTCTGCTTCTCAGGATCATTTCTCGTCGACTGCGTGTAATCAGCCATAACCGGAGTCGTTTCAAACTTTTCCGTTGACTGCTCTGGTTCTGCAGACGACATTGACCTCTCTTCCTGACTGGCTTTCATCTTGGTGACGTCACTTTCTACCGTCTCCAGAAAAGGTATTTTATTCGTTGCCGTGGTGACGTCATCGAAATACGACGTTCTTGTTTCAGGGGCGTTGGTCGAGGTGGTCTCTTCGACGAATGGCTGAGTTGTAAAGTCAGATTTTGGCGCCTCGGTTTCCTGAATTCTGGGTTTGATGACGAAATTCTGCGCCTGTGGTCGGTGGCGCCTCCTATAGGAGAAAGCGAAGTAGGTTTTCGCGCGGTATCCTTCGACGCAGTTGACGTTGTGCGGCCAGTTGCAAACAAGATTTTCAAAGTCGAAGTACAGACCTGAAAAAAAAAACAGAAAAACAGTGTTAAATATTGTAAATATTAATAATTTACTAATTAACTAACAAATGGATAATAAATAAAGCAATATTCGAAAATAAATCGCTACAAATGTGAATAAATATGGAAGTAGGCAAATAAAATATATATATAAAATAAAATAAATAAATAAATAAATAAAATAAATAAAATGTAAAAAAATAATAATAATAAATAATAGAAAAAACAGCCAAAAAAGAAAAGAAAGATATAAATAAATATATAAATAAGTAAGTGAATAAATAATAATAATAATAATAATAATAATAATAATAATAATAATAATAATAATAATAATAATAATAATAATAATAATAATAATAATACTATTACTAATAACAGCAACAATAAAAATAATAACGATAACAATTTCAAACCTGGTGGGCATCGTTTTTCAAAAGGCCTCCAGTTGTTGCAGTGGTAGAAGGTATCACAGTTGTTGGGGTCGACGACGTAGGCGAAGGCAGAAGAACACGTGACTTTGGGAAGAGTCGGAGCTTTGTGATTTACCTTATCAATCGCTGAAAAACAGATCACGTGTATATTAAGACGTTTCTTTGTTTCTAGATTCTTTTCTGTTTCTTTTTTTTTTTTCCCTCGTTTATTTATTTATTTATTTATTTCAAAACGATTTTTACATAAAAAAATCATTATTATTTATTATGAATCCCTAAGAAAAATAAATTATTTACAAGAATATATCAGTTTCAGAGATGCAATAATAACAACAACAAAAATAAAATAAAATAAAATAAAATAAAATAAAATAAAATAAATAAAATTAAAATGTATCTTCAAACAAAACAAACAAACAAAAAATATAAAAAGTAATATTTTAGGAAACGTATATTCCATTGCTCTTTCGAATGATGTCATCATAATCTATGAAACTAAATAATAATATCTCTGAATATCTTAAACCTTTTCATTAAACTGGCACCAATGTTAAAACGGAGTTATTTCCCTTTAAAACCGATGCTCCAAAATTTTATTTTATTTTTTCAAAGCCCATGTATGTTGTTTCTAAGATTATAGGGAGAAATGTATGAAAATAACTGTGGGTTATTTCCCGTTACAAACTGATGCTCAACAATTTATTATTATTATTATTATTTTCAAACAATTGAACAATTTGTTTTTCAAAAAGCATGACAAATATATCTATAATCTATTACAAAGGAGTTCAGTCTGATAGGAATTTTTGTATTAATCGTTATGTTCTGAAATAAAATTTAATTAATCTGTGGTGAAAAGACATGCATTAATTCAGTGACACAAATGAAAATATAAAATAGACATATTGATAGATAGATAGAGAGACAGAGAGAGAGACAGAGAGATAGAGAGAGAGAAAAGACAAGAGAATGATACAGTGACATCATTGATAGAAAGAACTGAATTCAGATTATTAGAAAAGATAGAATAGTACAAACAAGAGAAATTAAAAAAAAAAAAAAAAGCAAGAAGAAAAAAAAAAAACAAGAGGACGAAAACAGATATAAAGAAATAGAGAAACAGTCAGAAAGAAGAAAAAAGTGATTAATTTAGTATTGTACACTAGTAAAAAAGTACATCCAAGTGAAACCATTAAATTGATCCAGAAATGTCTTAATACATTTTGGTATATTAGAATATATATGTATTATATATATGTTTCATATATTTTTGGACGGCAATTAAAAATAGTATTGAAACTACGCTATTACTTATTAATTTTATACCAGAATAACGTGTATAAAAGAAATGATGACTTACAATTCTCTGACGATGAAATCTGACGTCTGTACACGCTGTGTTTTTCTGAGGAAAGATCGGAGGCTCTCAGTTCAATGGGAGTCGGCTTGTCTTTGATCGAAAACATTCTGTTCGTTACATCGACTTTTCTGCTTCTTGAAGGCAGCTGCTGATTCTCGATTCCAGAAGATTCGTCGCTTGGGAGTCTGGTAGTCTCGGAGTTATCTTCTCCTACCGTCGTTTCGCTGGCCAGGTTTTCTGTTTTCTTTCCTGTGAAGAGTTCCTGCTCCATGGTAACGCCGTCATCGGTGGTGAAAGAGTTGTCGTTACTTCTCGGCGGCTGTGACGTTTGCTGGTCGACGTTCTGTTGCTGTGTGATCTTTCTCGTCTGCTCGAAGCTGGACTGACGTTTGGCGTTCAACAGCAGCTTGGCCATTGTCGGCATTCTTTTCTTAACCGTCGTCGTTGTTGTAGTAGCCGTTGACGTTGTCGTAGCAGCAGTTTTTCGGGTAAGTGCAACCGGCAGCTTCAAATCTTTTACAGCAGCTTTCTTCGGCATCACGGGGATTTGAGAAGATATGACGTTGTTGTCGTCGGCGTTCTGACGTTGGCTCGTGATGCATGATGTTGACGTCGAGTCCCAGATGCAGATCTTGTTGACGGGTTCGAACACGAGACCTGGAGGACAGGACTTGAGAAAGACTCGACCGTCGGTGAGGCAGTGGTAGTACTTCTGACAGTCCGTGGGGTGGGGGATCCACGCCTGGCTCAGGATTTTGGGGCAGGTGAATCCTGAGGCGTGTTGAAGAACTGAAAATAAAAATGAAATTTTTGTGTAGTCAGTTTTCAGTTTAGCTTCCTTTTTAATTTTTTAGTTATTTTTTCTTTATTGAAATTATGTCTTAATATTGTGGTTCTTGTTCTTTCATTATAATTATTTCTGTTTTTAATCGCTTTAATACGTAGTCTACTTATGTTAATTTATATATATATATATATATATATATATATATATATATATATATATATATATATATATATTAATTTTTTCTATATTTGTTTTCGTGTTTGACATTTTTAAAGAAAAGTTATTACTAGTTTCTCAATTTTCTTCTTCAGTGTTGGATATTACTTATTTTTTTATTCTTTATTTATTTATTATTTTTTATTTATTTTATTTATTTATATGTGTTTTTTTTTTTTTTTTTAAAGAGAATAAAAAGAATAAAGGATATTTGTTCCGTTTTCAAAATGCGGGTTAACTTTTGAATTTCATTCGCAGTTGACGATTAAGATTACGACGGAACAATGGGATTAACACAGCTCACAGAAATAGATCAGATCAAAGCGGGGTGGATTAACGAGACGTTGCAAACCTCACACACGCTGTCTGTTTTTTTACGTCGTAGTCGCAGGGCGTGTTTAGTTCGCTGCCGCGGATCGCCTGACGACTTGGTGGAAAACACATCGGAAGATTATCGTATTTGTCCAGGAAAAAATGGCGTCGGTCTTAAAGTCAACTTCATGTTTAATCACTGAAGTCAGCGAGTCCTAAGAGATTTGTTTTCTAGAAAGTACGCCTACTGCGAGAAAGTATTTTTATCTCTTTCTTTTTTTTTTTTTTTTTTTACTTCGTTTGTTCTGTCATAAAACGACTCAAAAGTTTAAGGTTTCGGCGTGTTTTAAATCTATAATAAATATAATATATATATCTTTTTTTCTTCAAAACATTACTGAGTTATAAAAAAATTGTTTGTCTTTGTAAATAAATAAATAAATAAATAAATAAATAAATAAGACAGAAAAAAAAAGAAATAATAATTAAAAAAATAATAATAAATAAAGACAACAACAATAAAAAATAAATTTAAAAAATTTAAAAAATTAAATAATAGAGAAAAAATAATATACGTCAATAAATACATAAATAAATAAATAAAGTAAAATTTAGATGAGTAATGAAAATAAAAATAAAAATAAAAAGAGCATTGTCTGACTGGAATAATACATATTAAAACTATTATTCATGAAGACACGTTTTCACGCTGGTACACAAACTTAACTAAAGCTGACCGCTGATACTGAACAACTCGTTATCATAAATAGAACACAATGAAGTTACGAAACCTGACTTCACTGAAAATCCGTATAAAGAGATCAGTTTATGAAAAGAAAGCCAACAACAATAATAAAAAAATAAATTAAAAAATAAATAATATATATATATAAATGAATAACTAAAAAAGTGAAACTAAACACATGCAAGTATGTAAGTAAATAAATAAACATTAATACTGCAGTAGCATGCTGTCAAAACTGCAACAGTAGATGAATATAGCTTTACATTTTTATTTTATTATTATTATGTTTTTATATCATTATCCTGAGCTGTTATATCACAGCTGTTGAGGAACGTAATCCCAGACTTCGCCACTGAACAGTAATTAAAGAATGTACGACATTTATCTAACACAGTTCATGTTTGAACAATCTTTAGACACATCACCAGCACAAATAACAAACAAAACAAAACAAAACAAAACAAAACAAAATTCTTCATTTGATTACAATCTATACTCTTCATACTGTGACGTCCCTACGTGAAGTATTGATCACTAATGGCGGTAAATTTGAAAACGAGGCTTTCATACTTAAAAACCTCTCGTCTGGTTTGCTCTCGCGATCGATCTGTGTGGAGTTGAGCAAGGCGCACGCTTAGCAACATGCTTTAAAGTACGAAGTGTGTTGATTTTACCGATCGTCAAAGGATTCAAATTGAAACAAGAGATTCGACGATTAATGGCATTGTTCTGTGACCACATATATTCAGACTGAATACCCTTTGAAGGTCAAGTTTACCATATCGAAAATATCTTTAAGTGTATACTCTTCTTTCTGACCTAATCAATGGCGAAAATATCTCAGGAACGACTCCATTTTGACTGTAGGTTTAAGACGAACTTTTATTTATTTGTAACCTTTGACAGATTTTGTTTTGCAAAACATTGATTTTATTGACTAATGTAGGAATTTGGCGAAATTCAACAAATATATTTTCTTACGTTGTAAGACATTGGCATGTGTTTATTTTACTTCATGGTGAATTTCAAAACTGCAAGATTCTTAAGGTACGTCTGTTAAGATTAACTGTTTTCTCGAAGTTTTCTCTTTTTTTAAAGTTTTCTCTTTTTTATTTAAAAGTTGAATAAAGATGCCCTGTCTTACAAAATAATAGATGAATATGTAATTAAATAACAAAAACCACATCAACATTTGTTGTTGTTGTTGTTATTATTATTATTATTGTCATAGTCATTATTGTCTTTATTTTCGTTATCGTTATTATCATTATTATTATTACTATTACTATTATTATTTTTTCATTTAGTAAAATAAAAGGTCTCATTTTGATTCATTCTAAATTTTAAACTGTCTTTAAATTAACCCAAGGGACATTGTAAAACCGTTTTGGCTTACGGACAAAGTAAACAACATCTCTGACATACAGACAGGGTTCAAGAATGCCTTCGTGGACTACAAACCAGCAGAAAGGAATGAACTACGCAGTGAGAAAAACATGTCGAATGCTCACTTCTTGCATCATAGCGGGATTTGAACCCGGACTCTAATAGTCTGTAATCCTGGGCATAAACCACTGGTAACCGAAAATCGACTTCAGGATTTTTGCAGTTTTAACACTTTTTTCCTAGCCAAGTAAATAGTTACCGGCAGAGTTTGCCAAAAGAAGATCTAAACAGACAAGGGAAAACATACGTTAAATGTTAAATATTACGTTACATTACGTTCTTTTAGAAGAAAATGTCGTTACTTCCATTGCGTAATGCCTTTATAAGCACTGGGCAAACGTGAATTCCAGTCTGATGCCAAAAGTGGTATTGAGAATTTTCCGAAACGAACGGATTCAGGTGTGTGGTAAAGATTTAGACATTTTTTTCTCTGACTGCATGTGACATTTTTCTCATGGAAGAAGAAGAAAAAGAAGAAGGAGAAAAAATATTTTTGATTGATATTTGATAGAGGGTTATTTTTAAAAAGTTTTATTCTGAAATGTTTCACGGAGATGTCGCGTTTATTTCTGTTATTATAGGTATAGTTATTAATGTCATGAATATTATTGTTGTTGTTGTCGCTGTTATTTTATTATTAGTAGTATTAAAAACATAGGAATATTAAGTAATGTAGATTTTTTTTCTCAGCGACTGTTGAATATAAACCTTTCATACTTCTAAATCACGTTTACCTATCTATATGTCCGTCTACCTATCTGTCTGTCTATCTAGACACACATACATATACATACACATACATACATACATAAATACATAAATAACATACATACATAATACATACATACATACATAAATACACTAACACATAGATGCATGTAAGCATTCATATAAATATATTTATATATATACACTTAATATAACATTTTACCATTAGCAACAATGATGCTTTTAAATATATACTACAGATACGAAAAAGTCATAACACGGGAATTAGCTACTAATTGTGTAAAAGAGGTAACAGTGAATAACAACAGTGAGGATTCTTTTTGGAATTAAGTTACGACACCCTACATAGTTTTTAAGAAATGGCCAAAAGTTAAGAACTAATGAATAATAAATGAATGATAGAAAAAATAAAAAAATAAAAAAATAAAAGAAAGATTTGAAGAAAAATTTAAGAAGACGACATTTTCTATTACATCACAATGATAATCCCAGTAGAAAAAAGAAGCCGGATAATCCGCATAATCCCTTGGAAAGGAACAAGGCTGTGGTACGGATTATCACCAGATATCTCGGATAATCACTTGCCTAAAATACGAGGTGCCAAAAGACAAGAAAATGGAGCGAGAGAGCAAACACAAATAAAACTTTTCCCTCTCGCTGGTTGCGATCTAGAATTTTATCTTTTCTTAGACTGTTGACTGTAATCGTATTTGAAAATTCATTTCTAAAACTTTATTATTTTCAAAGGATGCGGTTATGAAAGGCGTTCTTAAATTATTAAGACATAGTAAGCCTGCAGCTGTTCAGATATTTATATTATTCTGACTGGATAAAAATGATTACATCTTCGCTTTTAATTCATACGTACTTGGATCGAATCCAGAGTTTGGTTCTTTAACAAAGCTAATTAAAAAATTAATTTTTCACTAACTAATCTTCCTCCATACTAACACCATAACGACTTTAGGAAGATAACATGGTAAGATAACCATAGCTTCATTTCTCACTAACATTGATGGATTTTTAAAGACAGTATCCATTGTATATATAGTGATACAATGTCCCAATTGTATACGGTTATGTATCTTATATTAACATGGATCCGGTATATAATTGTTAAAAGTTTATAGATTTAAAGTAATTTTCATAAATAAATGAATGAATGAATAAATAAATAAAGTAAGTAAATAGATAAATAAACAGACAAATAAATAAAATAAAATAAATAAATAAATAAGTTAGTAAGTAAGTAAGTAAGTAAGTAACTAAATAAATAAATAAATAAATGAAATTAATGAAAAGCTATTAACAGCTGAATATATTTTTTTATTAAGTATATAGAATCTACGTGGCTTACCTTGAATGACTGAAAAGTGTTTCAAAATAATTCCAGATATTTCAAACTTCTAACAATATTCGATTACTATCGAAAAAAGACGCAATTGGTGGAAAAAGTCTTGACAAACTGAACATTTCTTTAAGCCTAGCACAAACTACATTTTACACATTCTACCAGCTAAAACGAAATACTCTGGCACAGAACAATATTTGTAGTTGCACAAAATGTGCTCGCAGATCAACATCTTTCCGCACGGCGTTGTCAATGACGTCGTTACTGAATAGATAAAATACTCACCAGACGCGTCTTCGATCAATGAAAAATGTTAAAAAAAGTTTTTTCTTACCTGAAAAATACAAGAAATGGAGTCTGGTTTGAGAAAATTGTTCTACAAGGTGGTCACAGCAGTTTAAATACAAACAGGGAGATAATCGTTTGTCCTTCCGAATTTAAAATGTTTTACTGCAGATTGCTGTCACCATTTTTATTAATTCGTTTTGTGAACTTTTAAGTCTCTCTCTCTCTCTCTCTCTCTCTCTCTCTCTCTCTCTCTCTCTCTCTCTCTCTCTCTCTCTCTCTCACACACACACACACACATACATGCGCGTATGCACACATTCACTCACATTTCTGATATTTAGCGTAATTCAACTTAAAACAAATAATGTATAATTAATTCTCAGTTTAGAAATACAAAGTAAACATTATTATAATAAATTATGCTAATATGGAGTTGTCAGTGCAGAAATCAAATTAAAATATAACAAATTATCTTAATAAACGACATCAGTTTAGAAAAAATAAAATAAAAATGATTATAATAAATTATGTTAATGAAGACTACAACAACAACAATAATAACAGTAATAAAAATGATGATGATGATAATTAAGATTACGAAAAACATTAAAAAAAAATCTGAAAACAAGGAAAATAAAGAACCTTGAAAGAAATAAAACAACTCAACGTTATTTAAAACACACAATATTTATTTTCAGAATCAACATCTGAAAAAAAACAAATGCGAGAAATACATTATAAATATTTATAAAACAAGCACTGAACTGTTCTGTCAGATCCACTGTGTGTATAGACATTATTAAAATGTGGTGACAAAAACAAACACACTTGCTGCAAATGTGTATCTTTCAGTTATCTGATATTGATAGAAGATTATGATCAAACCTTTTTATATGTATTCAAAACAAACATCTCTATTAGTCAGTGTTATATTTGTTTAATTAATTTAGCCTTGAACGATATGTTTGCGCAACCATTATCTACATCACAGTTGTCAATGAAAGGAAAATAAAATATGAGCTGTTAAAGTATAAATATTATGAATGAATATAAGAAATATTTAAATTAAGAAAATACACAGCATGTGTTACGTAATACTTAACAGTTATCAGATATAACAGGTAAAATATATATAAAGAGTCTGAATTAATAACGTGAAGAAATATTAAAAAATTAGATAGGTAAATAACTATCTATCTAGTCTCTCTCTCTCTCTCTCTCTCTCTCTCTCTCTCTCTCTCTCTCTCTCTCTCTATATATATATATATATATATATATATATATATATATATATATATATATATATAGTTATTTACTACCTAATTTAAATATTTCTTCCAGTTATTAATTTATATTTCTTCTAGTTATTAAGTTATAATTTATATATATAACCAGTAGCTAATTATAGCTTTTTATAATATTTTGACATTACCCAGTATTTGGATTTTTAGCGTAAATTTGGTTTGTTTTTTAAACAATTTAATCTGACACAACTGACAGTGTGTGGGAGTTTTCGAAAATTCAACGAAACACCACATGTAAATTATCCTGCTTAATAATGCGGTATGTACATTAGTCTCCGTAACTTATCGATGGAAAACGATTTGTAAGCAGGCCGCCGTAACGTTGATGAACTACGGTATGTACATTAGTCTGTGTAATGTTGATAAAATACGGTATGCAAATTAGCTTGATAATATTGATTAAAAAAGGGAATATTTGCTAAAGTTTTCTAGGATAAAAATAAAACGCTATGGCGACACGATGTCTGTTTTTTTGGAACTGGGAGTTCACGTGCACGTATGTTAATGAGCTAATTTTAATGTAAATTTTGGTTTTAAAACTAAAATTGATCTGTAGCGTCGCCGTTTACAGCTTGTATTGTTGAATGTCGGTTTACGTCAGAGGGTAAAATGTTAGTACCGTGTTTTGGTCGTATAAAAAGTAATAATAATTGCACAATTTATAAATATCAGTTATTAATGTATGCTGCATTGTGTAAAACAAAAGACAGAGAGGGGGAAAAATGTAAATTAGTCAGTCAATAAATAAATAAATAAATTATAACAATGACAATAAGAAGATGAATTCGAGACATATTCTGAAGGTTGTTAATATACCTTTTATTTAGTTTTTTATTATTATTATTAATATTGTTGTTATTATTATTGAACTGTGCTAATAGTAGTAGTAGTAAAAGTTCTTGTTCTAGTTGATAGTGATTTTATATAATGAGTCTTGATTGTTTCTTCCTTATTTTATTTTCAACTTTTATTTTTTTCTGTTTTATTTACCTGTTTGTTTGTTTAATTAATTAATTAATTAATCTATTTTATTTTATTTCTGTCGATTACTTTCTCCTAGCCTCAGACAATAAAACCCCAACATCATTTTTATCACTGCAGAATAAATTTTATACTTAAACATTTCCCCAAGCATTTTACAAACATCTAGTTATTAACTAGTCCAACAAACGTTTGAATAATATTTGACTGTAAAATAACTATTTATGAAATAATATTTACCAAATCAGTGCAGCATATTTTTTAATATTTTACAGGTGAAATAACTAAGTTAGACACTTGATGATTATTAACATTTAAGGAGTGTCGTGTTTGTCATTTCTTGTGTTTTCCGAAAGACGTCGCCTTAATAAACCAGAATCAGTAATTGTACAAGTAGTATCAATAGTTGTTTGTGTGTTTGTGTATGGTGTGTGCACTGTTTAATTAATAGGGTGGATGCGGAATAAATAAATAATTAAGTAAATAAATAAATGAATAAATAAAATTAGAATAATAATTTAAAATAAATATAAATAAATAAAGAATAGCGACATAACTGAAATTAATTGTAAAGTGGAGTATTTAATTTTCTTATTTATTTTCTTTTTTTTTTTCACTTTATTTTTTCTTTATTTTTTTATTTATTGGTTTTCTTTATTTATTTAGATTTTTATCTTTCCTTCTCTATATTGATCTACCTACCTATCTGTCTGTCTGTCTGTCTGTCTCTCTGACTGTCTGTCTGTCTATCTATCTATCTATCTATCTATCTATCTATCTACCTATCTGTCTTTCTATCTATCTATCAGTCTGTCAATGTGTCTGTCTGTCTGTCTTTCTATCTGTCTTTCTTTCTTTCTTTCGTTTTATCTTTCTACATATTCAAAGACACAGGTTCTGTGTACTAACTGAGATGTATACATTATCAAATTTATAATCAGAAAGAATTAAATGTATATGACAGTACTGAATATGTGTATGTATTTGTGTGTGTGTATATATATATATGTTGAACTGTGCTTATCTTTGTGTGTTTAACTCGAATATTGAATAACTCGAAAAACTACAGATAATGTTCGACTTAATGCAATTTACTTAACTCGAACAAATGAGTCCAAAAAACATTAAAAAAAAAATAAAAATAAAAATTAAATAAATAACCTAAAACAACAACAACAACAACAACACAAATAAATAATCGATCTTCGCATAACTGTACTTAGGACAGATATACAACAAACTGCAAATGTAAATAAAATTGAATAATTTCGAATTCCTCTGGAATTCGCGAAACCAGTTTAAAGAGACATGCACTGCAATACTGTTTATTCTGATTATTTACTTCTTTGTCGTTTAATTTCTGTCTGCGTTTGATCAGATAATCAATTCGACTGGAATCCTCGACTCCCCCAATCCCTGATTTCTCTGGAATTTCATTTTGTGTGTGTGTGTGTGTGTGTGTGTGTGTGTGTATGTGTGTGTATGTGTGTGTGTGTATGTGTGTGTGTGTATGTGTGTGTATGTGTGTGTGTGTGTATGTGTGTGTATGTGTGTATGTGTGTATGTGTGTGTGTGTGTGTGTGTTTGTGTGTGTGTGTGTGTGTGTGTGTGTGTGTGTGTTTGCGTAATGAAGCTAGTTCAATCACCGATATGATGAGATAGAGATTTGCCTTCAGCACTGATTCACAAACCGTTAAAGCTCTGGAATTTTCCATTATTTACGTTATATTGTTCAGTGTCATTCGAACTTAATTTATTTTTACCATATATCATAGAATAACTGAGACAATAAAGCAAAACAATTATAACAACAACTGCAATATCTATCTATCTATCTTTCTTTCGTTTTTTCTTACAAATATTCATAATAAATAAATAAAGAAAGAAATAATATAAAACTTCAGAAATAGAAATATGCGCAATAAGAACAATATTTTAGCTTCTGCGCTTCACCAAATCCTTCATTGTTTCGCCTCGAGTCTTTCACTACAAAACTGTCCTTCAAAAAGAATTCTTAAATAATCGTAAAGAAGTATATCATATGAAGTAAATTTTCAGTTTAAAAAACAACTTATTTTAAATGTTGAAGCTAAAAGCATATACTGACTCATTAATAGTACCGATGATAGCTTATCCGATCAGAATTATTTTATATTACTCTATTGTCGCAACATGGAAATACTATTTTTCGAAAAGTTAACTGAATCAGATTTTGCTTTCTTTCATAACTGAAGGAAAATAATCAGTCCAAACACATTAATAATTTTCATAACAATTTGTCACAACGCAAAGACATGATTTTAAAATTCATAAAGTAATTGCATGATTAGAAAATTCTACGCAATTGTAAACCACTTTACAGATAATAAAACAAAATTGTCTGGTTGGCTATTCATTTTCCATTAGCAACATGGAATGCTAATGTGAACCCTCTTGCAGACAGGGTAAAATATTCACAATTTTTAATAAACCAGTTCTGTAAGTAAATCTGATAATTTATGACGAGAAAGAGAGAGAGAGAGAGAGAGAGAGAGAGAGAGAGAGAGAGAGAGAGAGAGAGAGAGAGAGAGAGAGAGAGAGAGAGAGAGAGAGAGAGAGAGAGAGAGAGAGAGAGAGAGAGAGAGAGAGAGAGAGAGAGAGAGAGAGAGAGAGAGAGAGAGAGAGAGAGAGAGAGAGAGAGAGAGAGAGAGAGAGAGAGAGAGAGAGAGGTAAACAGAAGAAGGAAGAAAGAAAGACAAAGAATGAAGAACCTATCTGGAAGTATATCATAGTCTAAAACAATACTTTAAATCAAACAGTAAGCTTGAGGTAGCCTCCCTTAATTATATCGTGGATATTTCAATTCTTATCTTATTTCAATAAACTAGCTAAAAAGCAGTAGGTAGTTCAAGAGAAACAGAATAAAAGAAAGACAATAAATCAGGCATGTGTTTCTTTTTTTTTTCTTTCATTAAAAAAATTGAATTTTTGTTGCTGAATATTGCCAAATAAGATGTACAGTTCGAACTGGAATGCAGTATCAAAAGTAACTTTTTAAATTGATTTCATGGTGATTATTTTTCAGCTGAAAGTCTCGATCAGAACTTTTGAGCAAAGCGCTACAGTTGCGAATCTTTGCTGTTCTAGATTCATTATCTTAATACCAGAGTTCTGATGTTTTAACTGTTGTCAAGAATAAGAGATTAGAGTAAAAATCACAGTTCTAATTATGAATGAAAATGCTGTCAAATTATAAGATTTTTTTTTTTCGTTTAAACTGTAAAGGAAACTAGAATTTAGATAAAAAGTCTGATTTTAATGATATTTATAATTATTTTCTATTAAATTATAAATGAAAATACCGACAAACAGCTTAAATTTGTAGATGGTTGTTATATCAAACTTTCATGATTTCAACAGTTTGAGAAAATGCATTATAAAGTTTAGTATGGTAAGTGGCATTAACTGTATTCTTTTACACTGCAAACTAAAATGTAGTGAAAACAAGATTTAATATTATCCATAGTCTTATCAACTGAAACTGATAATACAGATAAATCTTTACTACTACAGAATGAATTACTTATTTATCTTTCACCTGTGTTTAACAAAAGCATGATCTATATAAAGGATTTAGCTATTTAAATAGTAAACGTAAAATATAATTTAAAATACGTAACATGTTATATATATATATACTGCATTTAAGATATGGACTTTTAAGAAATATTTTCAATAGTAGTACGAGAAATAGATAAAAAAATATTTTAAGTCTGTGTAAGTATTATATATATATATATATATATATATATATATATATATATATATATATATATATATATATATATATATATATATATATTTATCTAATTTCTTCAGATTATACCTCTACTCTATCAGTCTTTCATCACTGTACAAGAGAAGAAATTTATTAATGTATTTTATTAATGAAATAAAATCAATCACTCAAATCCTGTCCATAGTAAATTAATAAATTTAACTCTTGTGTGTCGTAGAACTATAATTATAAATGTGTTATATTTTAGATATCTAATTTCTTTAGTTTACGTCAGGCATTGTACACTGCACATTAACAGAAAGAGTAAAAAGATGCTAATGTCTCAAGTAAAATATTCACCATAAACGTATATTTTAAATAAAACAAACGTAAATATTCAGATATCGTTTGCTGATTACCGTATAATCTGATTTAGACGTACTCATGTATTTTTAGTCTAATGTCATTCACTGCCTTATATTTTAGAGTCAGTTAAATCTATTAGTTTAGTTTTCCCCAGATGATTACATTTAGTGCTGTTGAAAGCTCTTTTTAGATGCAATATAAGTCAGTATAAAGTTACTTTTTAAATAAAGGTTAATTTTATATATTTTAAAATATTTTTGTAGATAATTTTAAAATTTTATTTTAGCTTATTCTGAATCATGCTATTTTATTTTAATACTTGAAACGGTATTTTATTTTCATATATTTGTTGTAATTTACTATTTTTAAAAATGAATCTTTTACAACGAAACCTGGAATTTCTGTTAAATTATTTATTTATTGAATTCTAACTAAGAATTAATTTATAGCAAATGAACCAAAATCTTCAAAAAATCATTTTTCTCCTTCAAATAACACAAAAAGTTTCGATTTACCAAAAATAATTCAGTGCTTAAAAAAAAAACATTATCCATTAACATTATCCTTGAAACAATAAAATCATAACTACAATTCATCGAACGACGGCATCCACGGCCGTCACGACGTCATTCCTATCACCATCAAAGATCTACACAGTGGAAACCACTCACCTCCCAGTACAAGACAGAGACCTAGAATCCTCATCTTCGTCAAAAGAACAGAAGAACTCGACTCTCACAGACTTGAAAAATGATTCTTTGGAACAGAATTTTAAACTTTTGTCAACCTGTTTTCGGAAGCTAGAACTCACAGAAGAAGTGATGCTGCCGTGAGCCGAGTTCTGTCTTTTATAGGCCCGCAGTTGTTTGTTTATTGCCAACAAAACGTAAATTGTATCAATCGGGCGACAGCAAACAAGCAGAATCATGGGCTCCTTGCAGAGTAAACAGTCGAGCTATGAAGGGGGATTGCCCGGACTCGTTTGAAGTTTCTTTTCCTCAAGCCCGAAAAACGAAGCCTAATTTCAAGCCTTTTGGCAACAACGAAGGTAATCTTCAGAAATTATAATTCAAGGCAGTCCTTGTGGATTTTTCTGTTGAATTTTTTGTTTTTTTTATAATTTTTTTTTTTTGCTCGTCTTCTGGCGTGAATCCCGCCACGTCCACGGAGCATCGCAGAATTTTACCCGGGCTCGTGGAATGGCGGCAAGATGTGCAGACGACGAAAGTGGAGAGAAATGTTTTCCTGCTAAAATCACGTAATGTACACGTTGTCTCATAATGCAGTTATTCACGTCTGCAAAATATGACTAAAAATACACGGAAGGGAAGAGTTGGACAACAATGTGATTAAATTAACAGCTGCACTCTGACCTTGCTGCTCTCTACAATTAACAAGATTAACTGTCGAAAACACGATGCCGTGACCTTCAAGCCTTTTCAGCGATGAACCTCAAAATCTGGGCTGGAATAAACAGACAAACGTTTTGCTCTGCTGTGGGTTTCTATTTCTGGATGGTAGACGCTGGAAGTTAAGAAGTTCAGATTTAAGGATATTCAAAAGTTATATTCAAGAATTATGACAGTAAACATATATCTGAAGAAAACAAGTAAAGGAAGATAACGAAGAAGAAGAAAACCAAGAAAACCATGATGACAACTTCAATAGCGCAACAAAACATTTTTTTTATTTCTTCTAAATTAAACTAATTCTACTAAGACACTGAAATAAAGAGTAACCTAGATTTAGAACAATACTTAATTTTAATACAGCAGGCAGTTTGCTTAACATCGTCTATTATGACATCATAAATGACGCGTCCTTGACCTTGGTGTACAATTTTTCTGTCTGTGAGAAAGTATTTCTGAAATAAAACCAGTTAATGACAATAGCAAATCGTTAAATGTCAGCAGCAGCCTTTCTCCAGCATTACATGGTTACGTCTCTGAAAAGCACAGATGATTATGTTTCAAAATGAGTAGTAGACTGAATCACACGCACATACACCCGGTCACCCATCCGTCGCCAAGCACACAAACACATATCCGCCACAGATACACGCCTTTAAAGAAACGTTCCTCTTTGTATTAATTTCTCTGAAGTCTGTTTCTGTGATTCTGCAATGTTTTTGTTGTAGCAGAGACGTAGTAATAATTTTTATTTGAAACTGTTGTCAGGAGTAGCTACATTGAAAATGGTAAAATTTTAGCCACATTTATCTCATGTGTTAATTAAAGCATAGTGATAATAATGTGTTTTCTTTTAAAGAATAAAACACAGAAGATGGAAGAGCAGTAATAGTCGTAGTCGTGGTGGTAGTTGTAGTCGTACTAGTCATTGTCGAAGACGTACTCGTAGTCGTAGTAACAACAGTCGTAGTCTAGTCGTTATGTTAGTAGTAGTCATCATAATCTAGTTATGGTAGTGCAGCAGCAACAGTAGCTGTAAGAGTAGTCGTAGTTAAAATCTAGACGTAGTAGCAGAATAATAGGTTGATGATGATGAAGAAAAAGATGATGATGATGAAAAAGAAGAAGAAAAAGAAGAAAACAAACAGTAAAAAAAAGATGATGATAACGTCTGATACTAATGCACTTTCTGCAAACATAACCCCTGGTCCTCGATCGATCTCTAGACCTATCGTACGCCAAACACACACCATCGGTATCGACCTGGAATCCGATTCTTACGTGGAGAAAGACAACAGAAAACAAAGTCCGTGTCAACACGAACCGCATCGATCTTCACACTTTGTTTCCCTGTAAGATTATCAGCCGTCATCTAATTCCTGATTTCCACAGATACACAAGTATTAAACCCACGGTCAACAAAAGTGACACGGTGCGCTAGAAAAAATCGGTAGAAATACCCGTAGACATCAAAGAGCAATGGCTTCTGCATGCATCTGGTATTGTCATCGTTTTTCGTTTGTGGATTTTTCGGATTAATATCGAGTGCAGAACGTCCGAGTTCTGTGTCCGTGTGTTGGTCTTGTCCACGAGTTTGGCTGATATAGATATTTGTAGTCGCGAAAAGGGATTTATTTTTAACAGGTTAAGCACGTGGGGGGGTGGCAGAGTCGTGCCAATACGTATACAATCGTAAATAATTGAATAAAAGATGTGAAAAGCTTAAAAATAGTAGATTGTTAGAAATTTCTTAAAATAAAACAAATAAAAAACGAAAAACTTAAAATTAAAATGTTAGTATAAATTCAATCTGTGATGCATAACTAACGAACCTAATAGAAATCTTTATTTTCTTCTTCTTCTTCTTCTTCTTCTTCTTCTTCTTCTTCTTCTTCTTCTTCTTATTATTATTATTATTATTATTATTATTATTATTATTATTTAACAAAAAGGTTAATGATTATCGGTTCGGCCATTGAGATCTTTCTCTCAGACAGTTTTGCTCTAACTCATGTTTCAAAAGCCGTGGTGTGTGCTGTTTCTGGACGTTTATGGGAAGGTTCATATAAAAGTTATATTAATGCTAATCATAAAATAATTGTTGGTGCAAAGTGTATGTAATCGATTCACAGTTGCTAATTAGAAAACAGTTCATCGAAACGAGACATTGGGAATCTTTCAGATGTTGTCGTGGAAAAAACAAAGATTAAAAAGTAACCATTTACTCGATTCTAAAATTTAAAAAAACATTTCTACTTAAAATACTAATAATTATGTTAGCATATTACTACAAATGCTGTTACAATTATTAGTTTTTTTCCTTAAGACGGATATATTTATACGCCATTGAAAACCTCGTGATTATTGTTATTGTGTGTTGCTTAAACTATGCTAATTAGACTAAAGTTGGAGGATTTTGTATTATACATAAATAGAAAGCAATGACAAAATATCAGTATCCTAAATTGAAAACTGTGTTTAATTTTTTCCCCTAAATGTTTATAATTGAAGTCAAAGGAAATTTGAATACTAAGTTCTGCAACCCTGCTGTAGAAAGAAAAGATGTGTTGCAGCAAATTTTTGTTTGTTTGTTTGTTAGTTTGTTTATTTTTTTTCTCTTTATTTATCGCTTTCATCTTTATATAGTTATTAATTTCTCTCTCTCTCTCTCTCTCTCTCTCTCTCTCTCTCTCTCTCTCTCTCTCTCTCTCTCTCTCTCTCTCTCTCTCTCTCTCTCTCTCTCTCTCTCTCTCCTATCTTTCTTCACAATTTAAGATCAAACCCCTCGGAATTATTTCAACTGTTCAGATCGTGAACTGAACGCCGTCTTGACAAGCAAAGTGTTTCTGTCGTGACTCACTGCAGCGAATTCTGACAGATGTTTAAACTATTTGCTTTGTGTACCAATTGAGAGAAATTTCACAGACAGCAGTATCATTTGAGACTCAAACGTTAACCAGGGCCACGGACAAGACAAACATTGCTGATGTCTGAGAGGCGGGGGTAGAGTAAAAAAGTGTCTGAAATTACCCTGGGTTCAAATAAAATAATAACTCAGTCGCAAGAAAATCTTGTTTCTTCAGTCTGGGTAGATTGAAATTCGCTACAAGGCGATTACCATTAATTTTAGTTCTTATTGCGTTTTTGTTTGGTTTAGTTTTCTTTTCTTTTCTTGTCTTTTCTTTCCATTTCTTTTTTTTTCTTTTCTTGTCTTTCCTTTCCTTTCCTTTCATTTCACTACATTTTATTTTAATTTATTTCGTCCAGTTTTGTTTCATTCAGTTAGATTTGATTTCATATTGTTTTTTTTTGTTTTTGTATTTATTTATTTTATTTCATTTCGTTTCCATTTGTTTTTATTATTTTATTCTATTCTCTTTACATATATACATACATATATGTACATGTACATATACATACGAACATAAATACATACATACATACATACATACATATATACATACGTAAGCCAAATACACCAGTATACACACATTTACAATACATACGCAGTTTTGTGCTTCTACAGTATGCTAGCTACTATTAGCATTATTTTCATATAAGCAAGATATTGGAATTGGAATTGGAAAAAAATTAACGTGCTAATCAGAGCAAGCTGTTGTGAAGCACGTCTGCGACGGGCACGCTTTCCGACAGGCCAGCGGGCGTGTCCGTCGCAGACGCAAGATATCACATACCGTGTATTTGTATAATCATACATGGGTCTGTGACTGGAATGAGACACACCCAGCAAATTAACCCTGGGGCACCTCACGTCTTAGCAGTGTATTCTAACCACTGAACCAGTCGACCGAAATTCTTTACAAACTGAGTCAGATAATTTGGCATGAAGGAAAGTGTAAAGTTCTAGATAAATAAATGAAATAAATAAACAAAAAGTGGTGATCAGGACGACGGCGACATAGATAACGACGATCACAACAACAACAACAACAACAGTAATAATAATAATTATAATAATAAACTGAAAACCTTGACCAGTTTATTTTATCTGGCTTTGGATGAAACGGTTTGAAAACGAACAAAAATAACAAGGGATTTCAAAAAAAAAAAAAAAAAAAAAAGAACAGACAAAAATATAAAGTTTTAAAATAAACAAAGAAATAATAACAATAAAGGGTTAATAAAGAAGAAGAAGAAAAAATATTTATCTCATTTACACTGATCTGTTTATTAATATTCAAAACCTCAAGGACACTGCCAAGGACGTTTTCTTATCTTCGGACAACAATGAAGTCGAGTCATCTAGCAAAGATAAATACATTCGTAGCTTATATTTCGTTTTCTCCGTGAATCACAAGAGATGTTACTGCGTCGAAAGCAAAGAGTGTATATTCGAGAAGAAAGTGTTCGTGAGCCAAAACGCGTATAGCTGTACATACAGACAGACGGACAGAGCACAGGGTCCTTGCCAGCGTTTGTTTGTTTGTGTTTTGTGACAGACTACGAATCTTGCAGAAAG
>CM022674.1:677500-742500 GCA_012295275.1 Chrysomallon squamiferum | reverse complement strand
TATTTTAATAGAAATAAAGATTAAACGTGCCGATAACCAATGTAATGAAATTAAATTGCATTTTGAAATTATATAATTTGCTACGGTTTACAAGTAACGTACACATTTTTTTAGTAAACACTGAGAGAGAGAGAGAGAGAGAGAGAGAGAGAGAGAGAGAGAGAAGAGAGAGAGAGAGAGAGAGAGAGAGAGAGAGAGAGAGAGAGAGAGAGAGAGAGAGAGAGAGAAGAGAGAGACTAGAGTGCTGTGGTAACAGATGGTTTTGATTCTCGTCTTCTTCTTCATGATTACATTTTTTTGTTTTAACTGTTTGTTTCTGTTTAAAAAAGAATTGGATTTCATTGAACTGGTAATGACGTCATATGACAAAATTATCGTTAGAGTTCAGAATAAAAAGGTTCAAACATTAGACGATTATCTTTCTCTTTTTTTTTTTTATTTTTTCTTTCACTTCTTTGTTTATTTCGTCTACCATTTGAAAATCATCTTCATTTTTCTCTTCTTATTCGTCATTTTTGTCAAAACTGCTAGTTCAGAATAAATCTATCTACCTATCTATCTATCTGTCTAGACGACTTTCTGTCTGGGTGATTTTGTCTGTCTGTTTTCTGTCTGTCTTTCAGTCCGTCGATCGATCCATTTGTCCATACATCCATCTACCTGAGAGTGGTGGATAAACGGACCAGACAGACAGATCTGTCCGTTTGTCTGTCAATATATATATATATCTATACATACATACATATATATATATATATCAATATTTCGATAGATAGATAGATATATAGATAGATATAAAATAGATAAATAGAAAGAAAGATATTCAGTCTGTCCATATCTATCTATAAATCTGTCTGTTTGTATAGATATATATATCAAACTTTCGACATATATATATATATAAAATAGAGATAGAGAGTTTGATAGATATTGCGAGGGAGAGAGAGAGAGAGAGAGAGAGAGAGAGAGAGAGAGAGAGAGACAAAGATAAAATCAAATACACACATACAATATTACAACACGCTGTATTTATCATACAATGAATGACACAAGGTCTACTCGGTGTGTGTTTTATTCCAGGCTCACATACCTGTGTGATTTCATTTCTTCTAACTCAGTTTCATCACTTGCCTTACAGTGACAACGATCTGCTCAAATGTGACAAGTGTGCCGGTTTATCTCTGTCAAATATACTCAAACTATTGATTCTGTAGACGTGAATTTTTCTACGTGTCTGAATTCTTGTATACGACTTTTTTTTTTTTGCCCTCTGTTCAAACAGCCTGAAGCCTACACCGTCGATAAGTAATGTTCAGTGTGTACTGTTTAATGTTCAGTGTATACTGTGTAATGTGCAGTGTACTGTGTAATGTGCAGGGTGTACTGTGTTTTGATGCTGTAGTTTTGTTTTAAGATTCTTTTTATGCTAAACGTCGGTTGTGTTGTTTTTCTTTCTGTTGTTCTTGTCTGGTATTTCTCCGTGTGTGTGTGTGTGTGTGTGTCTCTCTCTCTCTCTCTCTCTCTCTCTCTCTCTCTCTCTCTCTCTCTCTCTCTCTCTCTCTCTCTCTCTCTCTCTCTCTCTCTCTCTCTCTCTCTCTCTCTCTCTCTCTCTCTCTCTCTCGCACACACACACATACCGATCCAGCCGTTGCTGTGATAGCCGATCTACAGAAAATTATTTAACTGCTGCATTCTTAAAACAGCTGATTCCACACTAGCCCTTCCCTGCAAACTTTAACCCGCCTCTCTTCATCTTTGTCCTTCGGGACCAGCTCAGTTCTTGTTCTTGCGCTGGTTGTCTGTGGGTCTGTTGTTTCACACACAGATTCTGCACGCGCCCAGAATGCATGAGCAGGTGCTGGTCGTGCAGGGAATGCGCGAATGAAGACGTGAAAAGCGTGAAGAAACAAGCGTACAGGACAACGCGTCATCGTTTGCAAAAACAGAGCAGCATTGCAACGTCTCACGTCATCGTGATAATAATTTCCACTGAGTCAAAAGATAAAATTGAGAACTGAGAGAGAGAGAGATAATCCATCCAAAATGCAACTAAAATATCACCCATGTTTGTGGTCAAACTGACCACACGCCATATTAAAAACACGCTAATCCCGTACAAACAGAAGTCAGAACTATGAGGTCAGTGTTTCTTTCATTCACAGCCAAAGTCAATTTTGTATTCAAGAGTGAGAGAGATATATAGATAGATAATAGATAGATGGATAGATAGATGGATAGATAGATAATAGATAGATGGATAGATAGATTATAGATAGATGGATAGATCTATCGATGGGCAGAGACAGTCAGACAGACAAACAGTAATAAATAATAATAACAACAACAACAACAACAACGATGACGATGATATGATAATTATAATAATAATAATAACGATACAATTTTAAACATGCTTGCAAAAATTAACTTAAATTTTCTGTTATTTAATTATTTTCTTTCTTTTTTTCTATTGTTTTCCTTTTCGTTTTGTTTTGTTTTCTCTTATTTTTATTTTTTTTTTCCAGAGAAACAATCATACAAATGTTGTGCTCATTAATTTCAAGGTTTTCAACACAGAGGCGAGGAAAACAATTTCGTTTGTCTTGTAAATAATTATTTGGACACAAAATGGCGTCTTTCAGCGCTTCTCGCATTAACGTGGTTTTCACAAATTTTAGGTGAAAAAGTAACATCCTCTCATCATTTTTCTTCCTCCTTCGTAATCTCAGAAATCTTTGCAGAACAATGGTTTCTGTTGTTGAAACCTCTCGCCCTCAAATCGCCCCGGTAACAAATCTGACCCTGACGAATAGAAAAACACAAAATATTTAGTGCGGAACTTCGCCCATTTTTTTTTTCCTTTCCCGCCCGAGTTCGTCAGACAATTGAATCGTTGTAGACAGAAACGTACGACTCGTAAATCCGAAAATCACACAACTCTGTTACTATGTCTGTCACACTAACTATTACCAGAGAGAGAGAGAGAGAGAGAGAGAGAGAGAGAGAGAGAGAGAGAGAGAGAGAGAGAGAGAGAGAGAGAGAGAGAGAGAGAGAGAGAGAGAGAGAGAGAGAGAGAGAGATTAAGAGCGAGAGATATTTATCTTCTATAGACACTTAGACAGTCACACTGACAGACAGACAGATGGATGGATAGATATAATGATAGACAGATAGGTAAAAAGATAGACATATAGGTACACAGGCAGACACATGGAGAAATAGACAGACATTTAGATACGTAGATAAATTTAATAACAACAATAACAAAAAATAAATAAATGAATAACAAATAAACAAAACAAAAACGATAAAAAAAACTAAAAAAAACTACTACTACTATTACAAATAATAATAAATGAATAAATAAAAATAATAAGAACAAAATAAATAATAATAATAATAACAACAACAACAACAACAACAACAACAACAACAACAACAACAACAACAACAACAACAACAACAACAAATAATAATAATAATAATAAAAACAAAAAAAAAACCCATAAAAAGTGGAAGTAAAACCTTTCGCCTTCAAGTGTTATTCGGACAATCCGTTACACAGTTATGTGCATATTATTTACGTCTACAAAACAACAAAAGGAAAAAATAGAAAGAAGATTTTTATGACTGTACGAAATTTAGCACTGTTCCAGATTCACGCCACCTCCCAAGAGTATTTGAGTACGTAACTCTTTTTTCTTAGCTAGAAACGCCTTTTTATATCGTTTTTGTAAAATCCAAAAATACTCACAAATAAATATTGAATTTTTAGAGAAACTTTGAAAGTTTAGTTGGTGCACTCTGAATATGCATATATAAAAAGAAGGGAAAAAAAATCAAATCTAATAATAAAAAAGTAACAATAAGAAATAAAATAAAATAAAATAAAATAAAATAAAATAACATAAAATAAATAAATTAATTAATTAATTAATAACAAGCAATTTTGGGTGATTTTGAGAAGAAGTAAAGTCTTAGCGAATAAAGATTTATAAAAATTATTAAACAAAATGGAGAAACGAAAAGAAACAGAAACTGATATCTATCCATCTATCTATAAATTTATTCTTTTCATCTATATTAACTTAGAATTAATAGACGCCATTATTTACTCTTTTAGAAATTCAAAAAAAAAAAAAAAAAAAAAAAAATATATATATATAATACATAAATAAATAAATTAATAAAGGAATTCGGCGAAAAGTTTGTTTACGCTAAAAGTAAAACGTCATTGATTAAACGCTTTTTATTATGTCAGCAATGAACACTTTTTGTTTTGGGTGCTATTTAAAGGAAAGGGTTTGAAATTCAGAAAGGTAAGTTAAAAAATTAAGAAAAAAGTAGAGATGTAATTAAACAAACTGAACGAATTATCTGACATGTTTTCAAATATATCCCATCAGCTGATTGTCATCTGCCGATTTCATTTATTTATTTATTTATTTATTTAAACTGAATTATTAGACAATAATACATTTTTAAATAGTAACAAAAAAAAAAAAATCTTGAAATTAGTAAACTGTGTAAATTTTAAAGAAATGTATAACAGCAGGAACAATGCGATAACAACATATCACATTTTAAAATACAGCAGCAGTAATAATAATAACCACAAAAATAACAACAGTAACAACAACAACAACAACAACAACAACAATAATACTACTACTACTACTAATAATAATGAACAACAACAGCAAGAACAATGACAACAAAAAACAACATTCAAACAATATTCTCCGAATGTTTTTAAAGTTATAATTGTTTTTGATTTCCTGGCCAGTACTCGAGTTCTGTGATACAGTTCTGTACCAGAGTAAGTCAAATGTTTATCAATGGAGTGGCAAATTTAACAAAATTGATTTTAACATCACAACGTATGTACTCCCACTCATTAGCAAAACGAGAGAAAAACAATGTCAATATGATTAAGTTTAAGTGTAAACTAGGTTTCGGCTTGTGCTGCTAAAATTGGAAAAGAAGTGAGGAAAAAAAATCAAATATATACATATATATATATATTTAAATGTTAGGAATTAGGAAAAACAAGTGGGTGTGGTGTGGTGTAATGTATTCGGTAGGGGATTAAAGGTAATGCAGGTGAGGTAGGTGCCCGGGTAGAGATATCAAAAAAAAAGAAAAAAATGGGTATTAATTGTTTGGACAGGGTATCACGCCACAATATTTGTGTCTCTTGTGTCTTTATTTAAAGTGTATTAAATTTATTTCACATCATCTATTTCCCCATAATTTTAGAGAATCTTGGTTTCTTTTCTCTCTCCTCATTTTCCAGAAATAGCTAAAATACCTTCATGAGTTAACAAATATAGACGAACAAACAGAAATTTTCGAAGAAAAATAAAAAAAATATACACATAAAAAAATATAAAAACTTCCTACATTCCCAGACTTGCGTATTAACCTTGGACATGTACTTTTTTTCTGACTTTGAAGACCTCTCTTTTTGAATTTTCCTCGACCGGCAGCAGGTGGTGTCGTTAGAAAAGGCGCAACGCCTAATCCTTGCAGCGTAACATCCGCTGTGCAGCCAGTCTGCAGATAACTCTGGGCGTCTTCCGGGTTTAAGACTGTCGCTAATGAGGATTAACGTAAATTACCACAAACGTTCTTTGGCTCGTTTTCTGCAAGCAAGCTCCCCAAACAGCTACAGAAAAAAAAAAAAAAAAAAAAAAATCTCTGAGGTGTTGCTAAATCTTCCGCTACTGTTTTCAAAGTTAAAATATTTACTTATCTCCAAACGTTTGAAAAAAAAAAAAAAAAAAAAAAAAAAAAAAAATGGAGTCTTTTTGTGGAGTGTTCCGCCACCGTACACAAACGTAAAGATATAATTTGTCTCAGTGAACATGCAAGTACAGTTGCACGAAAAAATGAAATAACGATTTATAAATCTATTATTATTATTACTACTAGTATTAGTACTAGTACTACCAGTACTACTCCTACTACTATCACTATAACTACTACTACTGCTATTACTACTTCTACTACTATCATTAGTATTAATACTACTTCTACTTTTACTACCACTGCTATCACTATGAGAAAACTAATATATCTGTGTATTCTGTGACAGACAGACAGACAGACAGACAGACAGACAGACAGAGAATAAGATGAAGGATAGAATGCACTCAGAAAATGAGGATATGTTCGTGTGTGTGTGTGTGTGTGTGTGTGTGTGTAGGTGCGTAAGAAAGAGAGAATATGAAAATAAATATATAGAATATACATGCAAAATATCCCTGTATACAAGTATACATAAACATACACACACTCAAAAACATGTACAAACACAGAGACATAGATCTGTACATAAATACATACATAAATATACATACACACACATTAAAAAAGAAATAAAACAATCAACAACAACAAAAACAGAAACAACAAACCAAAGCCCCTAAAAAAAAATAATCAGCAAAAATAGAATAATAATTATTTTGACACGTAATAATCATTAATATTACCGAGCACCTTTTAATACGAGCCCTCATAAACTTGACAATATTTTCCAGTGCTAAAGATCGCAGTTTTATTAAAACGAACAAACAACACCACGCCCGTTTCGTTTATTTAATAAAACACTCAGGTTTCCTTGTTTCCTGACGCCTTTTGGTTATTAACCGACGTCAAACACGCGGACGACGTTGTCGTTTGCATGTTAATTGCCGACGTCCACGTCAAACATTTACGCCTCGCGTAACGTATACGTTTCTGTGACGTAAATGTGAAACACGTTAGACTGGAAATGACGTTTAAATTGCACTTAACATTTTATTATGGACAATACGGTATTCAGTTATTTACAGCATTGAATGAAAATTAATGTAAATAAATACATAACGACAAAAAGAGCTTGGATGTCTCATTCTTTATAAACTTTAAACTGGAATTAAAGTTTTAATTTTCAGATAATATGAATCCGTAGATTCAAATATTTGTTATGTTTGTTTTATCTTAGTAACTGACTTAATATAATGTTATCTAAATAGAAAATAAGACTAAAAGAAAGGGGTTAAATCATTTTAAAATAAAAATTGCTTTTATAAAATCTGCTAAATTAATTGGAAGTGAAATTCAAGCATTTTCAGTTTACTAAACTAGTCATAATAATTGTCTTTAATTAAATCAAACATAATTATGAAGTAAAATAAAATAATATTAATATCAACAACAACAAAAAAGATAAATAAATAAATAAATAAATAAATAAATAAATAATGTAATTTAAAAATTTAAATAAGAGAGAGAAAAAAAAGTCAATTAGTTATTGCGACAAATTAGGCCATGTTTTCATTTGTGTTTTTTTGTCGTTTGTCAATATGGTGGCAAGACTGGTTTCTCAGCGGAAGTTACGCCTGCCTGACACACACACGAAACACAACACGCCTCGTTGTGACATGCAGTAATTTTGTCGACTGGTAAATAAACGCTTGTTTACTTGCCTTAATTAAACGGAACTGGCGTGGTCATTTTCACAGACGTTATATTGTGTCTGCCGTTTCGAGAAAGGTCAACTGTCAACATTAAACTCGACAACCGAATGAGTTTAGTGTCGCATTCTCCTTAGGAGCAAACTGTCGCTAATATTGAATTGATGGCTTTTTTACATTCTGAATGCATGTTTGTGATCTATTTATAACACTGAATAGATTTTTATTTTTTTATTTTTGTAAACAGGTGCGAACATATACAGTTTTTACAAATACATTACATCCATGAATAGATGTTTACATAAGTACATACGTATATGCACACACATGCACACACATACATACACATAAATTCTCTGCTTACATACATAGGTACCTTCACACAAATATATATATATATATATATACACACACACATATATATATACATACCCATATATATATACATACATACATACATATATACATACATACGTACATACATACATACATACAAACACACATACACACGTACATACACATACATCCATGCATGCATCTATTCATCAGTTTTTTCTATCTTACTGTTTACACAATGACCTGTATAAGCTAATATGAAGAGGTAGCTGCCCAGGCATCAGATCTGACCCCAGTCATTAACCTTCAGGTATGGCCAAAGATTTGAAACAAAAATTGACTTTGGCCGTGAATGAAAGAAACACTGACCTCATAGTCCTGACTTCTGTTTGTGCGGGATTAGCGTGTTTTTAATATGGCGTGTGGTCAGTTTGACCACAAACATGGGTGATGTTTTAGCTGCATTTTGGGTGGATTATGTTTTTTTTTTTTTTTTAATGACCCCCCACAAAAAAAAAAACCCACAAAATAACACAAAACAATAGAAACAAAAGAAAACAACAACAACTACAACAACTTTAAATTAAAGATACTATTATTACATCCTCCATCGATGTTCTTCCATAGATTTATGATCAAGAACCGTACATTCCCTAACCAGTGTCTTCCCAAACTCACCTTGACCTCGATAATTTATTACTCCAGATCAGAAGACAGACAATTATTCAGAAGAGAGTGTGCCAAACATTTCAAGAGTTACTCATACAACCTGATGAAAATAATAATAATAATAATAATAATAATAATAATAATAATAATAATAATAATAATAATAATAATCATTATTTTGTTTTATTTAATAACAATTTAATAATAATAATAATTATTATTATTACTACTATCTCTAAGGAAATGTGTACTCAGAGTAAATATTTTTTTAATTTAATCTTTTTTATTTTATTTTCTTGTATACGTGTCTGAGTGTCCACGCATGTTTACTGGTATATATCTGTGTGTATAGTTACAGATTCTTGCCAGAGATCCTTAAAAGAGATAAATACATCGACAGAGGATGAAGAAGAATGCGTACTAACAGAAACACACGCTAGTCATATTAATGTGTATAATTTAATTTTTTTCTTTCTCGTTATATTTGTCACTCTTTCTCATTTTCCTTTCTCTGTTTCTTTCTTCTTATTTCCTTCTATTTTTTTTTTTTCTAATTCTTTTCTTTTTTAAATTTTTTCTTTTTTTCTGTGGTGTACTTTTAAACCAACGAATCATGTCCATCAGCAATGGTCTAAGTCGGTTCTTGACGGTGATTCGTCTTTGATGATGGTGGTTTTCTTTCTAGAACTCTCTTGTTTATTTGTGTTTCTGTGACGCATTTCCCAAACGCATGTGGAACACCTAAAACACGGAGTTAAAAAAAACTCGTACAAACAGGAAAACGTCTTGACTCGTGTGAACCCGAGAATACCGCTCATCACTTGAAGTGCCGCAAAGGACAACCGGGTTACTGCGAAATAGTCCGTCTCGTTTTCAGTTTTCTTTTTCTTTTTCTTTTTTCTTCTTCATCTTATTTTTATTTGTTTTTCTCTTTTTAAAGCTAGGTAAACATGACAGCATTATGTCCAAATGAAGTAAATAAAGTTTAATTTTGAGTGTAAGAAGAGGACAGACAAGGACGGACGTGCAAAAATGACAGACATACAGAAATACAGACAGTCACTGACAAAAACGAAATGACAGACAGAGAGGTGGAGAATGAGGTCAAGGAGACAGTGAATTATAGAATGAAATTTTGAGACAATCAGCTACAGACAAATACAGTTAAATCTTTTATAAGAGACTTACAGACATTCAAATACAGAGGAATACAGATAAATATTATATAAGAGATTTACAGACATTCAAATACAGATAAATATTATATAAATAGATTTACAGACATACAAATACAGAGGAATACAGATAAATATTATATAAAGATATTTACAGACATACAAATACAGAGAAATACAGACAAATATTATATAAAGATATTTACAGACATAAAATACAGAGGAATTAAATATTTTAAAGATATTTACAGACATACAAATACAGAGAAATACAGATAAATATTATATAAAGAGATTTACAGACATATAAATACAAAATATAAATATTATATAAAGAGATTTACAGACATATAAATACAGAGGAATACAGATAAATATTATATAAAGAGATTTACAGACATACAAATACAGAGAAATACAGATAAATATTATATAAAGAGATTTACAGACATACAAATACAGAAATACAGATAAATATTATATAACCGACTATATATATATATGTAGAGAGAGAGAGAGAGAGAGAGAGAGAGAGAGAGAGAGAGAGAGAGAGAGAGACAGATAGAAAGATAGATATATAGATAGATAGATAGATAGAAATATAGATAGATAGATAGATAACAGGAAGAACATGCGATAAGAAAAGAACAAAATCAAACATCATCACATTTAAATATTGAGTCCCCCCCCCAGAATCTTGTGTCTCCCAACCATGACGAGTTTGCTCCTGCCCTGGTTTCACGTTCCGACACGGCAACAACGCCTGACATCAAAGAGACACGGTCACACTTCTGGGAGGTGCCAAATATGCTTTGCAGAGTTGCTGACGTGCACACGAAACGTCTTCCTTCTCGCTGTTTCTACAGCACACAGACGTGGCCTCTGCATATTGGATCAGGAAATGAACGCCATCTGGTGACGGAGTTTCTCACATACGTTAACTTCCTCTTTTCCGTCTTTGTGCAGTTTTTATGTTTTTATTTCACCTTGCCGTTTCTTTGTTTTTCTTTTTTTCTAATATTTTTGCTAATTTTCTGTTATTCTTTCTCTCTCTCTCTCTCTCTCTCTCTCTCTCTCTCTCTCTCTCTCTCTCTCTCTCTCTCTCTCTCTCTCTCTCTCTCTCTCTCTCTCTCTATTCATCGCCTATCAAATAGATTTAAAAAATCTCCTTAGAAGTAATTATTTTATTTATATTTAATTATGCGTGTATTGTATGTCTCTGTATTTGTATTTGTCTCTCTGTCGCTCTATCTATCTATTTCTCTATCTACCTACCTACCTACCTATCTGTCTGTTTGTCTCTCTGTCTGTACACTTGTTTTCTTTTTTCATGAAATGAGATATGTCAAATGTCAAATGAAAACACATTCATGGGTCGGTTGCTAACAAAAGATATCCGAATAGGTGAAAATTGATCTAGAATCCTTGGATGCCTTAGCTACAACAATTGTATTTTTATCTTTGTTTCCATTTTTTTTTTTTTCACTTTCTTTTCTTTTCTTTTGTTTTAGTATGTCTGAATGTAACTGCTGTCTTAGTCTATCAGAATTGTTGTTTATTTATATATTTATTTTTCTTTGGAAATATACTATATTTGTAAATTTATCCATTCATTTCTTCTTTATATTTAAATGAACAAATATCTTTATACTAAATGTATCAATTTATTTATTTTTGTTCTTGCTTGTTTATTGTAAATAAATGTAATTGCACACATATTAGATACTTTTTCTATTAAATTTGTTTTTTTTGTTCGTGTTTATTATTAAAATTATTTATTTTTGTATCTTACAGTATCATCTAAAACATCTGCATACTGATTTCATCACACGAGTTACAAGTACCAAATAAAGACTGCTCAGAGACTTTGGTCACGTGGGCGGCCACGTGGTACACTCATGTAACATTTGGTCACTCTTTTTGTTTACCATTCTGTTGAGCGAATTGACTCGCACACAAGATTTCTATCAGCACAGAATGCGGAAACAAACACTGACTTGCAACATTCACAACGACGTCTGTGTCCGCGGCGGATATTCCGTCCACGAGGATGTAGATCAAAGCTCAAATATGTTGAGTCAACGATTATACGTCACCTTCCGTGTCCAGTTGAGATCCGCGTTTTAGGAGGTCCCTAACCGTGACTGGATTAAAACGTTTCTATTTATAGAACGTCTTGTTTTTGAACTAAGAAATACAATGGGATTTGTTGGTTTTATTTTATTTCATTAATTTATTTTTTTTTTTTTTTTTCATAATTAGATCCTTTACTTCCTTTTCTGTGTCATTTTATAATATTTTATTTTGTTATTTTATTATTTATTTGTTTATTTATGTTTTTATTTATTTATTTATTTATTTGTTTGTTTATTTATTTATTTGTTTTTTGTTTATTGTTATTCATTTACTTGTTTATTTACTGACTGATTTTTAGTCAGTTTATTTTTCATTCTAGATCAGGAAAATAATAATTAACTCATGCATGTCTGTATAGAAGTGAGACAGACCAGGAGAACCACAGATTACAACAAATGCAGTACACAGAACGTTGTTTCTTTTGATGGAAACGGAGAATTGCTGTTATTATCATAATCGTTGTCGTTGTCAGATTCAGAAATAATAATAATAATAATAATAATAATAATAATAATAATAAATAAATAAATAAATAAATAAATAAATAAAATAAAATAAAATAAAGTAAACGTAGATGGTTTTATATATTATTCAATTAAATAGTCATACAAAATAAAAAATAAAAAATAAACAAACAAAACGAAATAAAAAAAACAAAAAAAAAACTTGCACTAAACATTGAACAAATTCCTTCCCTAATTTCACTCTCAATCTAACGCACTGAATAACATCGCCGGAGTCACATGCACGCACACACAGAGACACGCACACACAGACACGCACACACAGAGACTCCCAGCTCTCTTGTATGAACAAAGATTAAGTGATTCACGACAAGTAATGGAAGACACAGACATGTCGATTGTTTCACGAAAACACCAGTGAAAAAATATCGCCCGATATTAACAATATATAACCGCACTTCCATTGACTCTGCGGATTAATGCAGGACCACAATAAGATTATTATGTCTTTCAGGACATGCAGGCAACATGAGATTAAAGCATTAACCGCATGGGAAGAACAACAGAAGACAATGAATCAGGATATATGATGGCAGAATGCTTGTGGACAATTACAGAGTACCTGGGGTTTTTAAGGGCAAGCGATGAATAGGAATCTTTGTCAATTTTCTAGGATGGATGCTGGAGGAATAAGGACAATTGTAGAATAATGAGGTAAAGCTGAACCCACTGCCCTGCTTCTGGGTTTAATTGTGAGTTCATTGTGAGTCCAGTTCTGTCGACTGAGGATTTTCGGTCCGTGTTGGATGAGTGCAACTGTCTTGTAACTGGGATAAAATGTGGAAACAGACACACGTACAGACACACATGCACACACACACACACATACACACACAACGTATTGATTTAGGTAAGGAAGTATATGTGTGTGGGTGTATATGTATGTATGGATGTTTGCATGTTTGTAACAAATAAGCAAATACCACTTTATTAAATACATACATACATGCATACATACATACATACATACATATACACATACATACATACATGCATACATACATTAAATGCAAGAATTCATATATACAATAATAATAATAAAAATAATAATAATAATAATAATAATAATAATAATAATAATAATAATAACAACAACAACAACAACAACAAATATCAGGATATTCACATGTCGCAAGCCTTCACGTTAAAAGTTCAGAAATGCACTTTAATGTGGTTTAATTTTATTTTTATCAAAACATCGAGTAATTCTATTTTCTTCGTTTTATTTTAAACATTTTAATATCGGCTTAGTTTGCAGAGATCACCGAGACAATGTGAACATGAAACAATCTGCAGAGCAAACAAAACAAATATTTTTTTTACGCTTTCACGGTTTCTCTTCCAATTCAACCAATACAATATTATTCAAACATGTCTGTCTCTCCATACCGTTTTTTTCTCTCTCTTTTTTTTTTTTTTTTTTTTTTTTTTTTTTTTTTTTTTTGTCGTTTTATTCTTTTTTTTTTTTTTTTTTTATTTTTTGGGGATAAACTATTGTGTAACAAAATAAAGATTTTTTTTTTTTGCACAGGAATTCTCACCACATAAAGAATATGGCCAAAATGTTTTATTTTTGAAAGCAGCGTCCTACGAGGGCAAAACCGTATTTTTTGAAATAAATATATCTGTGAAGAAATTTCCCATCAAACTAACATTTACACCGCCTGTGTGTACGAAGTAGGCAGGTCCCATATTTTCTGAGTTTTATTTTTTTTTTAATTTTTATTTTAAAGATAAATTTGATATTCAGCAAAAATGATATTTGTTAAGAAACGTATCAGACAAACAAATGTTTTTGCACGGAAATACAGAATGATTCTAACACTTCTTCCACCTTTATTGGAAAAAGGATGTTCTCGTATTTTTCTCGTAAATAAAATAAAATAAAACAAAACGTTTGATGTTCTGCTGTTACTAATGATGTTATAAGCAAATCTTTTGGAAATAAATATTTTAAATCTCTCTCTCTCTCTCTCTCTCTCTCTCTCTCTCTCTCTCTCTCTCTCTCTCTCTCTCTCTCTCTCTCTCTCTCTCTCTCTCTCTCTCTCTCTCTCTCTCTCTCTCTCTCTCTCTCTCTCTCTCTCTCTGTGTATATATATATATATGTGTCTATCTATCTTTCTATCTATCTATCTACCTGTCTCTCTATCTATATATCTCTCTTTGTATCTATCTATATGTTTGTCTGTATGACTGTCTGTAAATTACATAATTATATACTTTGTGCTAAAAACTTTCTTTTTTCTTTTTTAATTGCTTTAACTTCAGTAAATGTGGATTAAGTAATACTGTATGATATAGAAATTAATATTCTATTTTGTTTTAACATCTATAAATATACATTCATTAATAAACTGCAATGATACATTTTTAATTTCGTTTCGTTATAAATTAATTAATATACTGCATTATAATAACTATACAGTAATATGTATGTTACTCAAAATCATATTTCGTTTTCCTTCAACATCAGCTGAACAAAATTTATTAGAAGATTTCAGTTTTATTTGTTTTCCTTTGGTTTACTTTTTTACAATATGTTAATTAATAAATGCATTTTGATTATATATTTAATTTTTAAATTCATTTCCATATGTTTAGCTTATATTAGTTAATAAACCTACTTTATAAAATTTGTTTCAACCAAAATTATATTAAATTGTTTTTATTATATTTCGTCAAGACAAACAAACAACAACGAAAACAACAACAACAAGAAAATTAAAAAAAGCAAACGAAAAGAAACGAGTTGGAATACTTAAGAAAATTTTATTGAAATTATTTCGATTTTCTTTTTTCTTTTCTCTAAAATGTAAATTTATCTTTCGAAAATTTCTAAACAATATTTTATTTTGCTCTTCTGTTACAAACGGGTTATCATATTTATAAGAGATCGTTTACAGAATCTAAACACAACGCTTTAACAGGAGCATGCACCGTTACAAAACGCAAACATGATGCGTTCAAATTAAACCTTATAGAAACCGAATGAGATTTCTTAAAGGGCGAAACCGAAGTCTTCAGCAGTCTTTGAGCAGCGGTTCTCGCAGAACTGTCACATTTCACATATCGTCTGGACCACGCCTTTTATTGGCAAAGACTTCAGACCCGTTAATTCCGCATATGAAGCCTGAAAACGTTATTTCCGCATATGAAACGTAACTCCGTAACTTCCGCAAATAAATCGAGCTCTCGGTATTTCTGAATACTGCAAGCGTTTAGCGTGCGGTTAAAAAAAAAATAAAAATAAAAAAAAAATATTAATAATAATAAAAAAAGTTCTAATACTGCTCAAATATATATTTATATTTTTTGGGATAAAATAAAAATAAATGAATTAGAGAAGACGCATTATGTGGAAATAGGATTCTGATAGGATTCTGATAGGATTTGAAGGATTAGCTGAGTTAAGCCAAGAAAATAAAAATAAAGGGATGATGTATTTGTTGTTGTATTTTTTATGTCTGTGATGATTTCAGATATTTGAACGTGATATTGACAAAGAAATGTGTTCCAGTATGAAGTCATATGAAAATAAATGCATAATTTAATTAATTAATTAACTATTGATAAAATAAAAAAAATAAAAAATATATAATAACATAAATAATTAAATAAATAAATAAACAATGTGCAGTCAGCCTAAATAACGGACTGAGGGATATATTTAGAAAGAAAAGAAATAAGAATATAACATGTAACTAGAAAGATAGATCTATACGTAGATAGATAGATAGACAGACAGACAGACAGACAGACAGACAGATAGACAGATAGATAGACAGAAGGACAGACGTATATAAAAACACCCATAACAAAACAAATTAAGAAAAAAATCGTTTTTTCTTTCGTTTTATTCTGACGTCTTCTTATTTTCTGTCCATCTTTCAGTATATCTTTTTTTTCTTCTTTTCTGTCTTTCATTTTCTGCTGTTTACATCACACAGGAAATGTTGAAACAAAAAATTACCTTGACCTAGGAGAAATGTAAGTCAAGGAGAAACGTTAATTCACACGTGCAAAGAATGCATTTCCTACATTTCAAGTCTTATTGTCATAATCTGTTTTCTAAATATTTGGCAAGTTTTGTCAAAAAACCGAATAGGTAAGTTAAAGATTTTGTATATTTTCTTTCATGTTTCCTTGTTTACTGTTGTATTTGTTAAGTAAACTTTAAAAAATGTGTGTGAAGATGTTTTCACACTATGTACGCTATAACAGAAACTGTTTTTAAACAGGCGAACGTAGTAAGAGAAATTTTGTTAAAGATGTCTTCCTGATTGCAAAGAAAAAATATGAAGTGATGATAATTAACAAGGCAAATAAATGAATGAATGAATAAATAAATGAATAAATAAACTGATTGATAAAGCAATTTTGTAACTAAATAAACAGAGAGAAAGATAGAAATAATACACAGGTTGTCTTGATGGCCTAGTGGTTACATCGTCTGCCATCGTCGAATGGACCACAAGTTCAAATCTCATCAGAGGCATTTGACCTTTCTGAGGTCGTGTTTGGACTTCCTCCTCCTCGTGTGCCATTGTTTGTATTCAGAGTCTAATCAGACGTACTTTTGGTAACAAAATATTCTTTCCTAAATACATAAATAAATACATACATACATACATACATACATACATACATACATAAATATACAACTGCACGTGCAAAACGTGCGTAGACACACACACACGCACAGACTGGGGTCCGGCGGAGGTTTCAAAAGTTTAAAACTGAAATATTTCTGTCGCTGAGACTTTTATAACCTTGACTTACTCTCAGGATTTTAACTTTTCTTTTCTTTTTTTTTTTTTTTTTTTTTTTTTCACCTCATTATCTTCTTCTGTTTTTTTAATATAGTCTCAAAACCATAACCAAGGCCAGGAAGTCAAATGTACTGCTAATGGCTTCCTCAAGTTTTAAGTGTTAAAAAATGTTGCAAAGCCGTCTGAACATTAACTAAGATTTGTCAAGTTGTGGCTTCTTTGCTGCCGTTGTGGTGCTCTGGAATTCGGGACGGATTTACAAAACAATTATGTAATGTCGTCGGCTTCCTTCCTGTTTGCTGTGAGCGACTGACCAAATTAGGAAGTTAATCCTTGTCGGGATAATCATATCCTTAACCAATCCTCTGACCTTCTTTTAGCCTTAAAGTTTTGTTCATGTTAAAGTTTTTAATTATTTCAAAGTAGCAAGTAAGTTAAATTTGTCCTCCACTACGGCTTTATAGAGATGTGTGCAAAATCTTAAAATCGTGGATTAAAAAATGTGTGAAATTTGTCGTTTTGACCTTGTACGAAGTAGATGAAGGCAAAGTAAATTTGAGATTGTTATTCTTGTCTCTCTCTCTCTCTCTCTCTCTCTCTCTCTCTCTCTCTCTCTCTCTCTCTCTCTCTCTCTCTCTCTCATAATAATAGTTATGAGAGAGAGAGAGAGAGAGAGAGAGAGAGAGAGAGAGTGTCTGAGAATGATCTTACTTATTAATCTCACATTAACTGTTAATTTTATTTATTTTTAAACAAAACTGGATTTAAAAAAATATATATATATATTTATGAGAACATTATGAACTTCAACGAGTTTTAATGCTGAAAACCTTGTATAATTTAATGATTTCCTGATTCTTGTTTTCCTTCACGTGCATTCTTTTCTTCTTCTTCTTCTATTTCTTCTTCTTCTTCTTCTATTTCTTCTTCTTCTTCTTCTTCTTCATTCCTAAAGCATTCGCATAATCGTAAACAAACACAACAAATTTCCTCTGCCAGAAACGAATGAGATAACGAAAAATTCAGTAACCCTGCTACATATTCTTAATCCATTCGCTGCATCCAAGGAATCCCCTAAATGTTTGAATTTCTCGTACGGTCTTTAGAGTCTGAAAGAAATGATGGAAACTGAAAATCTCCCAAGCGTGTATGATTTTTACTGTCATCATCCTCTCTACGTCATCAGCAGCCTTCGGGCAGAGTTGTAACGTGCAGCAGCCGGCATGTAGCTGTTTTTAGTTAGCCGAAGTTTAAAAATTGTTTTAGACATTTCCTAACGTTGTCGGTAAATTCATAATCATTTCGTATTCTACATTATTCAAGGAAGAAATAAACACATGAATAAATGACAGCAATAATAATAATAGCAATATTACACCACTGATAATACTACTACTACTAGTACAACAACAACTACAACAACTACAACAACAACACCTACTACTTTTGCTACTGCTACTACTAGTAGTGCTGTTGCTGCTACTTTTATTACTACTTATGGTATAGCAACAGCAACATCTACTACAACTACTACTGCTACCGCTGCTGCCACTACTATTATTATTAATAGTACTACTGTTACTAGCACTGCTACTACTACTACTGCTGCTGATACTACTACAACTATTATTACTACTGCTACTGCTGTTACCATTATTATTATTACTTCTTCTACTATTACTACTATGACTAGAACAACAAGAACTACTACTACTTCACAAGCACTACCATGGCTACTACTACTAATAATAATAATATGATGATGATGAAGGTAAACAAGTGTTGTAAGATGATGATGACGATTATGATGTTAATGATGACGAAGATAGTGTTGAAAATAATCTATCATATTTAAAATTATGTCGATTAGTTTTCTCTATTCTTTTTAATGTGTTCTTCAGTTCCAAACATTTTAATAGATGTAAACACTTGGCTCAGAAGTCGCACAAGTAAATATTTTGTCCTTGGTCATTAATCGGCGGTTTTTCAGTTTTTAACTGTGGAAATGTTTTCTTTGGCAACACTCGCTGTACTAAGCATACATACAGCTGACAATAAATACTGACTAAGTCCACTGTGTCTTCAGGACAGTGATATACGTGCGGGTATATGGGTGTGTGTGTGCGGGTATGTGTGTGTGTATATGTATGTGTGAGTATGTGTGTGGGGGATGTATGTGTGGCTGTATGTATGTATGTGTATGAGCGTGTATGCGTGTGTAAAGTATTTTACTAATTTATTTATTTATTTAAACCATTTTATTTGTTTACTGACACTGTTTACTTACTTATTTACTTGTTTATTTATTTATATAGTCATTCATTCATTCGTTCTCTTACTTGTTTATTTATTTATCCATTTATTATTTACTTACTTACTTACTTACTTACTTAGTTAGTTACATACTTTCTTATTTGCTTGGTTAGTTGCTCATTACTTCATATCAAGGTTTGTTTATCACGGAAGAAAATATCACAAGATTCTTCTGTTAAGAGAATTTCTATAACGTACACAATGGGTTTTTTAAACATTTTTTAGTAAAAAATTAAAAACAAGTATTCTTTCGATACAATTTTTTAAAGTTTACTTAACAAATACAACAGTAAACAAGGAAACATGAAAGAAAATATACAAACTCTTTGTCTTACCTATTCGTTTTTTGACAAACTTGCCAAATATTTAGAAAAAGGTTATGACAATAAGACTTGAAATGCATTCTTTACACGTGTGAATTAACGTTTCTCCTTGACTCGAAACTTTATGTGGGTCAAGGTAATTTGTAATTTATTTTTTATTTTTTTATTTTTTTACACTGTCGAATAGATATACAAAATATAATATATATATATATATATATATATATATATATATATATATTTTACGAAATACGTTTAAACTTCCATTTGTTGTTGCTGTTATTTTGCTTTTATTGCATACATGTATTTGTTTTATGTCTTTTATATATATATATATTTGTTTTTGTTTCTCTTAATATTCATCGACACTTGAGCAAAAAAAAAATGTATTTGTTTTATGTCTTTTATATATATTTGTTTGTTTCTCCTATTCATCGTAATTATGTTTAAAAACTGATATTCAAAAAATCAGATCAGTCAATTTTATAAGTTTTAATAACAACATTAATCACGAAAATATGCAATGTATTTAACGGCTAACCATTTAAGACCATTATAAAGTACTCTTCTTCTTCTTCTTTTTCTTCTTTCTTCTTCTTTTTCTCTTTTTTTTTTCTTCTCTTCTGCGCTTTGTCTGACCTCCCGACGAATATTTCCTTATTCTGCCAAAAAAGTGATTAACATAATCTATGGGTCAACTTTAAACAAACAAACAAAGAAAATGTCGCAAATTCTGAGGGCTGGAGAGGGTCTCTGGAGGACGGTGGGGGAGAGAAGGGGGAGGAAGAGGGTGAAAAGATTAACCTGTTCCAACGGGGAGGGAGGGGGTCCACTTATTTTATTGACCAAACACAAACCAATACAACCTTGACCATACTATCCCTAATGTGTTAGACAAATAATCGCAAATTAGCGCGTACGTCCTTTTTTAATCTAGCCGTATGGAAAACAAGTTGAGTGAAGTCTTCGCTCTGCAGAATGTTCCAGGAGAGAAGACTGCGTGTTCCGAGTGTTTGTTCCAGTCTGTGACGACATCGCGCGAATTCTGCTTCGCACCTCCGACCGACGCCAGCATGATGACGTTGTCGCATGAAATGCATTGATGTCGAAGACTACGATGCCTGTTACGCTGATGTCACGGACAGGTGTAATAAAGACGGTGGTTGTTCGACGAACCTGTAATTACCTTTTATCAAGGACGTAATAGAAAGGAGAGAAAATTATTCAAATTTGTTAACACTCTCTCGCCCCTTTTTTTGTTTTTCTGGTAATTATTTTTGTAGAGGAGAGGAGAGAGAGGAGAGAGAGAGAGAGAGAGAGAGAGAGAGAGAGAGAGAGAGAGAGAGAGAGAGAGAGAGAGAGAGAGAGAGAGAGAGAGAGAGAGAGAGAGAGAGAGAGAGAGAGAGAGAAAAGATAAAGTTAACATGCTTGATAGAAATATATCAATAACGTAACAAAGAAAAAGGAAATGAATAGAGTAAAAATGTAATTATGAAAAAGCAAACTAAGAAAGAAGGAAGAAATAAAGGGACAGTGATAATAGAAATAAAATAAAAATAAAATTTAAAAAACCCAGATGAACAATGAAATAAAAGATAAATAAATAAATAAAACGAGTAAACAAACAAATAAATAGAAACAGAAAGAAAGAAAATATTAGAAAGAAAAATATAAATTTCCTCATTTTTTTTTCTCCCTCTATTAGTTAAAAAAAATCATCAAAGGTATACGTCTATTTACACTAGTTTTCATGAAAGTATTATATGTCTCGTTATTTATTGAGTATTTTAAACATCTGGCTTGGGCAAGCAAGGTCAGTGTGTGGAACTCGAGTTTCATTGGTCCATTAATTCCTGCCAAGAGCCGTGGATTGGTCAAGTTACTCTGACATCAATTACTGCCAACAGCGTGTCAATCTGGTTTTCTTCCCTTCATTGTCCGAGCTTTGTTAATGAAACGTATTTACATATCAGTGTCATTGGTGTGATGGTTTGAAGGGTATAATGTTTTTTTTCAAGAACTGGAGAGGGTAGGAGAGAACAATAAAACAGAAAGAGAAATAGAGAGAGAGAGAGAGAGAGAGAGAGAGAGAGAGAGAGAGAGAGAGAGAGAGAGAGAGAGAGAGAGAGAGAGACAGACAGACAGAGACAGACAGAGACAGAGACAGAGACAAAGGCGCGAGAGAGAGACAGAGACAGAGACAGAGAGAGAGAGAGAGAGACACACACACAGAGAGAAATATAAACAGACAGACAGACAGACAGACAGACAGACAGATAGATAGATAGATAGATAGATAGATAGATAGATAGATAGATAGCTGGCTAGATAAATAAAGTACAAAAACAAAATAGTAACGGAATGAAAAAAAGTAAGATTAGATGGGAAAAAACAAAGCAAAAATAAACTGTTGATAAGCTTCTTCTTCTTCTTTTATATTTACTTTTCAAATGTCCTGATTAACTCAGTATTTATTTATTTTTTAATTTATTTATTTAATTATTCTCTTTATTTGTTTGCTTATTTATTCTTCATTTTTCTTCAGGGTCATGCATTATTTATTCTTAATAATTTACTTTGTGTTTCATTTATTTAACATATTTGTGCTTTCAACAGAACACTTCTGTAGAGATATTTACAAACGTACATTCCATCTTAACAAGACTGGGAAGTCTTCTTCTTTGAATGACGTAAATTTTCACCAAACCGCTAACATCTTCCAGCTGAGACCAAACGAAAAGAAACACATGTGATCACAGACGTGTGAAGTTTAACACCTTTTTTTTTTTTTTTCATTCCTTGAGCTTACCTGGTGTTTGTCCGTCAACGCGACCTTCGTGACTACGTGTTAGACGTAAACGTTAGACACACAACGCGGTTTAAAAATTAATAAACAAGGTCAAGAAATGGCTATTGTTCACACCATCCCGTCAACAGTCGCTCGAGATTTCCGATCGTTTCCGTTACTCTGTTCGTTGTGACGTCATAACTGTGACGTTCTTCCATTGTTGGTTTTTTGTAATGTTGATAGGTGTTAGAGGATTTCGGTGGGTTTCGTATTAAGCGGCGGAGAATGTCTTTGAAGTAAAATATTTTGTATTTGAATATTTAATTAGTTTATCGTAACAGTTATTTTTCCATCTGTTTGTTGATTTAGAGTAGTAGATGCAGTATGGTACTACAACAAACAAACGGTAAGTTTCTGTTATTTTACAGTTTGAAAATATTAATTTTATAGTTTTATTTCGTAGACTATATTTTTAAAAGATGAATTTTATGCTTAAATTTCATAGAGTTTACAGTTTCAAAAGTTTAATTTTTATTGCAGGATTTTTACGTAATTTATTTATAAACGTTTTATTTTGTGATTAAATATAATAATATTTAGATTTGTAAAATTTTTATTTTATAACATCAGTTTACAGTTTACAATTTAAACAATTTACTGTCGAAAGACAGTAGAAACTTGTGAATTAAAAATTATAATGTCTCTTTATATTATGTCTTTATATATTATGAATGTAAAGAATAATGTTTAAAATACTAACAATTGAAAAGTAAATAAAGATTCAACATTTTACTTTCTCTTTCTTTGACCATTTACCACCACGTTATCTTAGTAGAGTTTCATAAGTGTTTCAATATTAAATAACTCAGGAAGTATCATTTTCTCTCTAATTGTTTGTCCATGTTGCACATCTCATACATTCATATATATGTCTGTCCTTCTCATTTTCTGTATTTGTTTGTCCATTTTACACATATATATCCATATATGTGCGTGCGTGCGTGTGTGTGTGTGTAACATGTATATGTATGCTGGTGCATAAATACTCATCGTATATAAATATTCATACATCTTGTATCCAGTCTGTTTATCTATATATCTCTATTTTTCTAGATATTTATACTTTTGTGTACATCTGCATTTATGCGCGAGTTTATGTATGCGCGCAGGTGGTATGAACGATGTGTCTGTATAATTATTATAATTTTTGTCTTTATCTTTTGTTTTTTCTTTTTCTTTTTTATTAATATGATTTTGTTTTTTTTTCTTTTCTTTTTTTTTTTTTTGAAATATTTTGGAAAACTCTTAAAGTTTAAAATAGAATTTTTGAAAAATTTGTTTTCATAATTTTTGTTTTTCATCCTCCATTATCATTACATTATTTTATCTTTCGTTCGCTTGCTTTAAAATTTACAACTAGTTACGTCATGTCCAGAACTTCGTTGTAACGCTTGGCAGAATGTTTCATTGGTTTTGGCTGTGTTTTGCTACAACTAATCGACATTCAAACGACGAAGTGAAAGTCAAAGGCATTTCCAGCATTCCTTCAACAGCCAACAGTCAGCTGAAATCGCTATGTACAATTGAGATTACAAATAAGAGAGACCAGATAGAAATGATGACGTCAGTACTTGTAATGTGAATGAGACCGTTAAATTTAAACTGTTATAGGACATGCAAATACATACATATTATCCCAAATATACATGAATATGCATATGTAGCATACATATATACATACATAATATATATATACTAATATACATACATTCGTAAGTACATGTATGTGTATGTGGATGCATGAACTGATAGACACATACAAACATAAACGCACATACATACGTACAGACATACATTCATACGTACTCGCATATATACATACTCGTACGTACCCGTATATATATATAAACACACACACAAACACACACACACTCACGTACAAAACAATACACGTATCAAGAAAGACATACAGAGAGAGAGAGAGAGAGAGAGAGAGAGAGAGAGAGAGAGAGAGAGAGAGAGAGAGAGAGAGAGAGAGAGAGAGAGAGAGAGAGAGAGAGAGAGAGAGAGAGAGAGAGAGAGAGAGAGAGAGAGAGAGAGAGAGAGAGAGAGAGAGAGACCTCTGTGATAAACATACGGTATTATTAATGCTGCTATCATTACAACTATTACTCTACTATAAACATTTTTATCAAACATCACTCATAATTACCGGTCTTTAATATTTTGCTTTATTTTTTAAATCATTCGTACTCTCAGTTTTTTCCAGTTTTAGCTTTTATCATTTAAAAACATTCTACACGTATTTAATTAAACACGTATTTAAAGTTTCTAACAACTGCAAACGAACTTCCACGTGCACTTCGCACGTGACACGATTAACATGTCGTTTGCACGCGAGCGCAGACGATGTGTTCAGAACCAGTCGATTTTGGCTCTTTCCATCTAGCACATACAGGTCTAGGTGCCAAAATCAGCTCTATTTTTTTCCCACTAGAACTGATTATCGAGAACACCAAACGTGATAAGGTAGGTACAGCGAGTGTAAAAAGATTACGTTTTGTTACTGAGCCAATGAAAACGTGCGGCACAAAGCTCATTTGCATATTGGATTAAGGTGCGTTTATTTGTACAGATTCGAAGGAATGATTTTTTTATGCTTTATTGAGAAATATGTGAAATGGATGATGATGATGACAACAACGACAATCTCAACAACAACAACAACAACATTAATAATAACAATAATAATAATAATAATAATAATATGAAATTATCATTGTATACAAAACAGCAAAATAATTGTAAAAAAGGCAGTAAAAAGAAAATTGTTGAGACGAATTGAATAACAAACAAAAATACTGTTATTATAGAGAAACTGCCTCAATCTGTGTCTCTCCATCTGTTTTAACCGAATAAATGAATACCCAACTAAACATCCTTTTTAGATACTACTACTACTACTACTACTACTACTACTACTACTACTACTACTACTACTACTACTACTACTACTCTACTACTACTACTACTACTACTACTACTACTACTACTACTACTACTACTACTACTACTACTCTACTACTACTACTACTACTACTACTACTACTACTACTAATAATAATAATAATAATATTTAATATTATTATTATTATTATTATTATTATTATTATTATTTGAGTTCAGAAATCAAGGATAATCATAAAACAAGATTTCCGTCTTGAATTGTGCAAGGGAAATAACTCGAGACTAACTATGAAAATGAGATGATAATCTTGACAAATATGAGTGCATTAGTTAAAAGCAGCAAGAAAAAAAAAACAACCAAAAAAATAATAAATAACCACGACAGCAACAACAACAGCAATAATAATAATAATAATAATAATAATAATAATGATGATGATGATGATTATGATTATGATGATAATGATAATAATAATAATGATGATGATGATGATGATTATATCACTTTTATTATTACTGTAACTGTTACTACTGTTACTATTACAACTGCTATTACCACTGTTCATACTACTACCACCACTACTATTACATTACTATCACTAACAGAACAAACAAAGCAAAAAAGCAAAAAAATAAAAAAAATAAAAAAATAAATAAATAAATAAATAAAATAAAAACCACAACAGACAAAACAAACCAACCAGAAGAAGAAGAAGAAAAAAAGTAGCTTATTAATTAAAACAAAAACCGCACACGAAAGGTCATATGACAATCGATGACAAATTTGATATTAACTTGATCAGAAAACACAACAGCCGTCATATTAACTCAGTTTACCTCGTTTCCGATTCTTCATCCTTTTCGCCTTCTCCATTACTAACATTTTTCAATACTAACACCTTACGTATAATCCCGTGCAGCTGAACATCTTTGTCCGCATTTTCCTTTTTACAGAGGAGACTGTATAATACTGCGGAATTTGAAAATCACACACTGAGACCTGTTAGAACGGGAAATATTTCAATATATGTTGTGCTGAGAACAGGATTATGAAATATTACATGTGTTTGTGTGTGTGTGTGTGTGTGTGTGTGTGTGTGTGTGTGTGTGTAACTTACTGAATCGAATAATTCTGTTTTAAACTGGATATTTAATTTAATCTTTTGATCGTTATGTTGTTATTTTTCCTTATGAAACTTCCTCTGTTGAAAATGTTACCATATACAAGGATAATTTAATTATTATTATTATTATTATTATCATTATTATTATTATTATTATTATTATTATTATTATTATTATTATTATTATGTCTTTGTTATTATTATTAATATTACTTTCATTAGTTACTATAAGGGTGTGTGTGTCCTATGGGTAACTGACCGTTTCAGTTGTTTTATTTAGTTCACTTTTAACGCAGTGTTGATCAGCAACATGTGTGTTATAACATCACGGCAACGGTCACCGCAGATTTGTAAAACACGAAGCTGATCTATCGATTCTGTATAACGTAATACGTTTTTCTTACGAATCTAATATACGAAAAAATCTCTTCCTGGTTTGTGCTGGTTCATTTCCTTATTAATTACAGCGAGAAAACGTGTTTACTAATCGCACAGAATGTGGTTAGAATACACAGTTACTGCATTTAGCACACAGATGATTACCTGCGTCATGGCAAGTCAGTATATTTTTTGTTTTTATAATATAGATTCTTCTTTTACCAAAACCTCTACATTTTCTTCTACTTCTTAACTACTTTTTTCTTCTAATTCTTTTTTCTTCTACTTCTTAACTACTTCTTTTTTTCTTCTACTTCCTAACTACTTCTTTTTTCTTCTACTTCATAACTACTTATTTTTTCTACTTCTTCTCGTTTTTCTAGTTTTTTCTACGTTTTTCTTTCTACTACTACTTCTACAACTACTACTACTACTACTACTATCTCCTCCGCCTCCTTCTATAGAACTAGCTTTATTATTACCATCAGTACTACTTCTACTACTACTACTACTACTACTACTGCTACTACTACAATTACTATTATTCATTTATTGGTATTTATATATGTATGTGTGTGTGTGTGCGTGATGCGTGAGGTTTCCATTTATGTAGATTTGTATATGTATTTGGTTGTGTATAATATGTAGTTACACAGATACGTATGTATATACTAACGATTCAGAATCATATTTTCTTTTGAGACTGAACCTTCAGGTCTTGCAAAATGAATAATAGATATCTGACAAGAAAGCAATCTTTATTACGTATCCGTGACTGAATAAAATAATAATAATAATAATTTTAAAACGTTTAACTATTTTACAGCCAGTTCTTTGTACTGATCATCTCGTTACGAAGCAGTGCTTTATCTGAATATTCAGCTACGATTACAGCAAAAGAACTGTAGATATCTTTATAACATTCAGTTATAAACTGAACTATAGATATCTTTATAACATCCAGTTATAAACTGAACTATAGATATCTTTATAACATTTAGTTATTAAACTGAACTAGAGATATCTTTATAACGTTCAGTTATAAACTGAAGTATAGATATCTTTATAACATTTAGTTATTAACTGAGCTAGAGATATCTTTATAACATTTCAGTTATAAACTGAATTATAGACATCTTGAGAGCGTCCAGTTACAACCAGATCAACAGAGATAATTATTACTGGAATCTTTATTACTGGAGCTTCAGACACGACGACAAAAATGTTATAAATCAGTGAAGCAGACGTAATAGAGCAGCATCCAGTTATTAAGAAACGTTCCATTGTTGATATTTGTTTCTCTACATTTCCTTAATTTGTTGAAACACTTTCGTTTTCTCATCCTTGTTTATACGACATTTAATAACTTTTAGTATTATGTTGTTGTTTTTTCTGAAATATTTTACTTCAAAGAGCTACTTAACATTTAATTTTAATTTACAACAACAACAAAAAAAATAACAGGCAATAAAAACAACAGCAGTTATCTATGATTAGAAGTTTTTAATCTCGATATATATTATATTTTATTTATTTTATTTTTTTTTATCGAAAACTGCAGTCTCTTCGACAACCTTCATAAAAATGAACAACACCAATACTTCTACCAATGCTACGCGTGTAACTGACCCTGGAGAAATTACTGCATACACACTGCTGCCAGTCCATTTTGCACTGTCCACTTTTATATGCACCGTCAACGTTCTGACTGTCGTTGTTTTTGTTCGAACTCCTTCGCTCCGAATAATTCCTAACCTTTACGTGATTTCTCTGACCGTGGCGGACTTGCTCACCGGCGTCTACATCCCAGCCATTTCAGTTCCGCTTCTGTACACGAGGAGCTCAGTCTTCTGTTTCTTGTCATTCGCGGCCTTCATTCTCCTCTCCTGCCAGTCATTTCTGACGACGACGCTGATTGGCGCAGACAGGTTCATTTACATAATTTATCCATTCCGCTATGACGTCGTGGTTAGTCGATTTAGCACTCTGGTGCTCATTGTGACGTCATGGGTCGTGTCGACAGCCGTTTCGGGTTTGGCGTACCCGACGTCGAACTGGACGGGAGACTGTCGGAATATCGCCATGATGTCGGCGCCGTATTTGAACGGGTGATCACGTTTTACGTCGTTCTCGTCACCGCTACCGGAATTCTGTACGCGCTGATTTCCAGAGCCGCGTTCCGTCAGCGGATGAAAATACGGAGCCTGGACGTTTCCGGACAAACCGCCGCACGGAGAAACCGCTACAAACACGTGACGCTCTTTCTTCTCATTTACGGACTGATCGTGACTTGCTGGATTCCGTCCATTCTCGTGTTCTTCATCAAATATTTCACCGGCAGACACTCCGTGGTTAGTCAGAGAGTCGTAATGACCGTGGCCTTTCTTAACTCCGGGATGAACTTTTTCGTCTATATTTGGAAGAACAAAGAATTCCGAAAAGCCTTCAAAATGATATTTTGCCGTCGTGATGGTGACGTGGAACCTGCAGAGAGCCTAACACGCTCTGCCAATATCGTACGTTCTAGAGAATCTTGAATAAAAGATTACACACACACACACACACACACACACACATACACACACACATACATACACACACACATACATACATACATACGTACACACACATACATACATACATACATACACACACATATATACATATACATATATTCATGCACACATATAAATACTCATATAAATGTGTTTTGCGCATTGTGTATTGTGTTTGTGTGTTTGTGTGTTTGTATGTATGCATAAATACATACGTGCATACACACATATAACTGAATTCTTATTTGATAAGATTATCTTCTTTTTTTTCATTTTATCCTATTTATTGTATTTTATTTATTTAATTATTTAAATATTTTATTTTCATTTTTTTTTTTTTTTTTTTTATTTATTTATTTATTTATTTATTTACTTATTTATTTATTTATTTTATTTTAATTTATTTTATTTTTTTTTATATTATATTATATTTTATTTATTTATTATCTAATAAATCTATTTTCATACAAAATTATTACTTTTCTATTTAAGAATACTTAATTTTTGTTCGTAGTTTTGACTTACTGTAATGTCAATGAGAAATTTATTTGGTGTACTTTGCATTGTTACTGAGAATAAAGTACTAGTATAACGAATTATTATTTCACTGTTACTTATATGTGTGTGTGTGTGTGTGTGTGTGTGTGTGTGTGTGTGTGTGTGTGTGTGTGTGTGTGTGTGTGCCACAAACTAAGGACTTTGTTACAACATTATTGGAGGACCAAGTGGAACGAGATATAATGTGTACCAATCATAAACAGCTGCCTACCCATAGATACTCTGCTATTGTTTTTTTTTTTTTCATCCTTGGATACTGAAATACGCAAACTGTTACGCTAATATACGATAATAAGCTAATAAACAAAAAGTAATAAACAACAGAAATAAAACTGAAGCAAAGATAAAGATTTATTCAGTTTAACTTTTAGTACACTTTAACAAATACGTCTCACAAAGATTTTAAAAATAATAATAATAATAAATTAATATTCACAAAGTGTACCTGGATATGTGTGTGGGTGTGGGTAGGAGCGGTTGGGTGTGTGTAGGAGTGTTTGGGTGTGTACAGGAATGCGTGGAGTAATGTGAGAGTTGTGGCAAAAATGAGTGTCACAGTTTCTTAGAATAATTTAAAACTGAATATTAATCCTTTTACTAACCTACTCGTAAATATGTTGAATAGCACAAAGCAGTAGGCAACGACTTTGCAACTAGAATAAAACAGAAGTGACATAAACAAATTTTGTTCTAGGTGCCCGAACACCAGAATATAGCATCATATATATATATATATAAACAATAAAAATTATTGATAAAGTCCAAAAATTCAGCTAAACATTCTCGATGGTTTGATTTACGTTCACTTCATCAGCGAGACGACGACGACATCTGCTTATACAGTCAGGCTGAGAGCGACGTTGGCGACAATGGTGGTGTAGTCTTTGGTGTTGTCGTTGGTTTTCATGTACTCGTCGTAGGCCGTCTTGGCGTCGCTGTCACTCCACGACGAGCTGGTCACAGAAATCCCGGACACAGTCGCAGCGACCATCTTCCCCAGCAGGAACACCAGGAGACTCCCGTCCTTCTTCATCCCGTCCTGGAACATGACGCCGCCAGGAAACTCCGAAGCGACGTCAAGGACGAGGTCAGTTCCAGACGCAGTGGTGGAGTCGGTGTTCGTGTACCTGGCGTGGATGTTGAAGACCGCGGCGGAGAAGAAGCGCACGGACGTGTAGCCTGATGACGACCGCCAGATAGAAATCTGGAAGTCGGAGGATCGAATGTCGGCGGCCTTGAGAAACATCTTGCCGTCCGAGCCGATGAAGTTTCTAGCGATGTATCGGTTTTGCGCCTGGTCCGCGAAGAACTGCGACACGCGGGAGAAGGGAATCACCTCGTACTCGCTCCCGTTCTTGAACATGAGGCAGCTGGGAGATTTGTCGATCTGAACGAGGGTGGAGTCTTTCTTGAATTTGACGGGGATGTTCTTGTTCTCGTACGCCTGCGACGACAGCTTCCCGTCGTTCTGGTTGGACAGAGTGACGTTGCTCCCTGTGACGCCTTCGATCACCAGCGTGTTCCGGCCGGCCACGTACACGTTGTCGCTGGCTTTGAAGACGACGGACACGCCCGTAGCGCCAGACTGCACAAAGACGGTGTCCCTGCCCTCGCCTGTCTGAACGGTGACGTTGGAGGCGGACACGCGCACGAAGTCGTTTCCTCCGCTGGTGTTGACGGTGTACCCGCTCTTGTTGGCGATGACCATCTCGGACGTGTTCTTCAGCGTCAGCTGCGGCGTGTTCTTTTGAGAAAGGGAGACAACCTCGTCGAACTGCGACGCTTTCAGAACGGAGAGGTCAGAACCGGATCCCAGTTTGCCTTTGACCAGGTCCTGCAACGCCTGCCCAATTTTAGTCCCGTCGCTCGTGACAACCCCGCCCTGCAGCTGGTAACGCGTTTCCATAGCGATGTAGTCGGCGTTCAGCTCGGTTGTGAATGAAAGGAATTCAAACACAGTGTCGTTGCCCACGACGAAGCTGACTTTGATCCCCTTCTTCGTGACAGCCACGGAGATCTTCAGGCTGGCCGAGCTGACGTTGGGAATCCTCAGTCTGAGTTTGCTTTTTCCGTCGGCGAGCTCCAAGAGATGCGTGTATGGTTTCGACATCTTGCGCTGTGTGATGTAAGCAGGGACGTCGTCGACTATCACCATCACGCCGTTGTGCAAGAAGCACATTTTAACGGGTACGAATCGCTTCAGCGTCGTGACCAAGGATCCACTGTACCTCAGCTCGTACGTGGGACCGTACGACTCCTGAATGGCGACCGAGTTGGAATCGATGTTCTTGAAAATTAGACAGATCGACTTGTTGCTGCTGCCTTCGATTGTCACAGTCTCCCTTCCCGTTCCCAAAATCAGCGTCGTTTTTCCGGATCCGACGGCGACCGTTGTTCCTGCGGCAAGAGCTGCTGTCTGTTTCACAGTCCCCGAAACGTCCACCAGACTGGATCCCTTGCCCAGCTGCAGTTTGATGTTTCGCACGCTCATCAGGACCTTGTTGCTGCCGTCGCCGAGCGTGTACTGGGTCAGGTGCGTCTGAGCGATTTCTGCGAGATCGATGAGGTGGTCGTAGTTGTTTGTGGCGTCGCTGATGATGCTACTCAGTTTGTCTTTGAGCATGGCGAAGATGCCCTTGTAGTCGAGCACTTCTTTCGACTTGTCGAACACGATCATCTGGAACCGCCTGCCGAACATGGAGATCAGGGAAATTGGGCTGGTGATTCCGTCAGTGAAAGCTTTTGCCCAGTACTTGTCTACGAATATCGTCTGCTTGGTGAGCGTCTGAAATTCGAGCTGGTTGCTGCTGTTGACGAAGACGTGAAGCTCGGCGGCGTTGCTGAAGTTTGACAGTCGCAGTACGCACCCGACGCCCGGTTCGTTGATGGTTGCTGTCGATCCGGTCGTCGTGTATTTGACTCGGATCGTTTCCATCTCGTGGTCCTTGAGGTGGCTGAAGTAGTGGCGAATGCGGAAGACCAGCTTGTTGTTCTCGATCGTCAGAGAGCCTTTGTTGCTGACGGTGCTGCCAGAAGCGTCGACGATGTTTGCCTGGGTGAGTCGAATTGTGGCGGGTTCGTTTTTCAGCACGTTGACGGTGAGAATTCCGTTGGTCCAGCTTCCAAGCAGGGACGAAGCCCTCAGACCGACGTTGTGGACGTTGGTTACCGTAACGGTCGTCGTTTCAGTGATGTCCGGTCCGCTGATCATGTACGTGTTGATGCCATCGTCGCCGCCTTCGAAGGTGTGACAACCGCGCATGCTCACGAGCGTGTTTCTTCCGCCTTTGGCGCTGACCGTGGTTTCGCCTCCCGAGGCGATCAGAAGGTTGTCTTGGTTGTTGCCTTCGATGCTCTTCACCATGTACGAGGCCTTTATGCTCTGGATGTTCTTCAGTCGCGCCGTCAGTTTCGTTCCTTTGATCATTCCTCCGGACAGCTGGTCTCCCAGGGTTATCGCCAGGACGTCGTTGCTTTCGTAGTTTTCCATATTGAGCAGGTTGGTGCCGCCAAATCCGTCGATGTACGAGCTCTTCTGGGCGAGGTTCTTGACGTAGATCGTGTCGTCCCCGGGGGTGCCGACCAGGCGGAACGTGCTGGTGTCGCTGTCGATGATGAACGAGTGTCCGCTCTTCAGATTGGTGGCATCCACGAAGAAGCTGGCGTTGTGCTTGAACTGCGCGGACAGCTGTATGCGCTTGACGTTCTTCAGGTAGATTCCCCTGTCGACCGTGTTTCCCTTCCAGGCGTTCACGTTGGACGGGTTGTAGCTTTTGTTCGCTTTGGACAGTTCGATGTCTGCCTCCAGCAAAATGAACACGTGGCCCGCGTCGTAGTTCATCCCGTTGTGCGATCTCGGTACGGTGCTGCGGCTGCTGCTGTTGATGATGAGGGTGTTGTCCCCGTCTCCGCCGATGATGTACTTCCACATTTCGAAGGCTGGCGAAAACGACGACGCCATTATTACAACGTTGTTGCCGTTGCCGGTGTACACGTACTCGTTGTACCCGTACATGATGTCGAAGAGGTTCTTTTTGTTGTCGCCGATTACCTGAGAGTGTATGTCAATGCTCGACTTGGACTCCACAATCTTCTCCACGTTCTTGACGCACTCTGTGCCGCGGAACGCGAACAGGAACAGCGCTTCCAGTTCTTTCCCAGGGTTGTAAGTCAGACTCATCGTCGATTCGTTGTACTGGGCGACGCCTTTCGGGATGGTGTTGATGGAAAATTCCGATCTCCACGATCCGCTTCTCCCTTCCGATCTTCCGAGAGTGTAGATGTACTCCCCGTCGGTGACGTATTTCAAGTCGGTGTTGACCCCGGTGTGGACGTCGTGCGCCAAGAACCAGAGCATCTTCCCAGAGAGCACGGAGTTGCTGATGGTGCTACCGCCTTTCGCCATCAGACTTTTGAGGTCTCTTTCGAGACTCGAGTCGTGCGTGAACGCCTTCTTGTGGATGGGGTCGGGCCTGTCCAGTTCTGATATGTTGTTTATGAGTCCTCCGAGAGCCAGACCCGCTCTGCCGTGCTTGCTGTTGTTCTGCGCGGACAAGTCGACGTAGCAGCCTTGCACGTGGTTCGGACCGAAGCCCAGTTTGATGGTGTTCTGCGAGCCGTGTTTGTACCAGTTGAAGAAGTCCGCGGATATTTCTACCGTGTCGCTGCCCGCCCCGCCGTCGACAAGTTTGTCGAGACCCGGCTTGACAACCATCCAGTCGTCCCCTTCGCCTCCGAACAGCTCGTTCCGTCCCGTGCCGCCGTTCAGGTAGTCGTTGCCAGGACCTCCGTACAACGTGTTGTTGCCTTTCTCGCCATACAAGAGGTCGTCGCCTTCTTCGCCGAACACGGTGTCGGCACCCACGCCGGCCATGATGAGGTCGTCGCCGGCGCGACCACGTAGCTCTCTGCCTATGGAGGACGCGTCGATGAGAGCGAGGCGGAGGCTTCTGTCTGTCGAGTCTTCCACTGCCTTGTCTGTCAGCTTTCTCGTCACCGTTTTGTCGACTTTCGAAGAATCGTAGTCACTCTCACTGATGCCTGCAGCCTCAGCGTCGACGATGTACTGGAAGAGGTCGTACCCCTGCTTCTTGTACACCTCCGCCTGCCTGTCGATGTAAGCCTTGAACGCTGCGGATTCGACGTAGTCGTCGAAAGCAGCCTTGACCTTGTCCTCGTCGGAGCGCGTGTCCACCATGTCGGCAAAGAAACCGATGACCATGTTGACCAGCCCGACCACCGTGTTGACGAGGTCCACGATCACGGAGATCGCGGTCCCGATGCCAGGAATGAAATCCAGGACGACGCTGATGGCGTCGAGGGCGATGGAGACGCCGTCCAGTGCAGCCATGATGCCGTACATCGCCATCCTGCCGTAGTTTTTGTCGCGTCGTGCGGCGTCGGCTGCGATCGCGTTCTTCGTCATCGACACTACGCCCATGGCGATGCTGATAGCGCCTCCGACCATGGAGCCGAAGCGAGCCAACATTTTCGTCGCATGTTTGCTCATACTCACGCCTTTGCTCGCCAGCTTCTTGGCCACTTTCTTTCCTATTTTCTCTTGCACTATTTTACCCATGTCGTAGATCCCACTGCCTATTCCGAAAGCACCGCCGGTGATGCGGAGTTCGGCGTCTCTCTTTAACCGGTTGTATTCGTCCTCGTTAATCTCGCCTTTTTCTAACCTCTCCTTTGGCGTTGGACAGCATCTGACTCCCCGCGGAAATGTCGATCCCGCCCTGGATGCCGGTAAAAGCAGTTGAGGCGTACCCGATTTTGCCGCCCACTTTGTCTAACATGCTTTTCGCTCTCATGGCTCCGGATTTTTTAGTGGAAACGTCCATCATTTTCTTGCTGTACAACTCGTGCTGGGCGACGGCGATTTTCTTCTTCCCGACGTGGGTCTGAGCCTGAATTTCGGCGAGCGAGCGTTTCGTGGTTCCTCCCTGCATGTCGGCCGTCTTCGACCTGTCGATCATTCGTCTCGGGTTGTCGCCGTACATGTCGTGGAAGTCCACCTCGTCCTGCATGATCTTCGACACCCTGTTGTTCGCTTCCTCCAGCTTCCCTTCCCACTTGGTGTAGTCCCTCAGGTGCAGGTCGAGCGCCTGGTCTGCCAGGTCGTGCAGCGTGCTCGGAATGTCCGTCATGAAGCCGCCGAACGACGTGCCGGCCCCGGAGATGTAGTTGCTGTAGCGGATGAGGTCGTTGTCCTTGTTGTCGTCGATTTTGCCCGTGAACACCTCGCCGTTCAGTCCCACGTCGATGGTGGGTTTGGTTTCTGCGGCAGGGGTCTCTGGCGGCACGACCTTCCTCATATCGTGCATGTTCGCCTCGCCGTTCAGCGACTTCTCGAAGTGCTCCACCGCTTTGAGGATGTCCGGGTCGGTTTTCAGTTCCTCCATCGCCTCGATGTAGTCGGAGTCGGCGCCGTTCAGCTTCAGCGACTTCACCATCGAGTCGATGGCGGTCACCGGATTCAAGGCGTTGTTGTCTCTCTTCACGGTCGTCTGTTTGATGTTCTTGGAGAGGTCGACGCCGAAGTTGCTGATGAACTTGGACTGGGCCGCAGTATTGAAGACGTCGTCAGTCGACATAGTGAGGATGGAGTAAGATCTGAAAAAATAAAATAATAAATAAATAAATAAATAAATAAATAATAATAATAATAATAATAATAATAATAATAATAATAATAATAATAATAAATAAATAAATAAAAGAAGATGTAATGCACTTTTCTGGCAGTAACTAGAATGTGTGCGTGTTTGTGCATGCATGTGGTATGTGGATGTGCATGTGCGTTGTGTGCGTGCCTGTTTGTTTATGTGTGTATGTGTGAATTTGTATGTTTGAGTGTATGTGTTTATGTGTATGTCTTTGTGCGTGCGTACGTCCCGTGCATTTAAGTGTAAATGCTAATACTACATTTTGAAATGAATTCATTTGTCCCATCTTAATAAAAATAAATTTAATGTGTCATGACAAAGATTTATGTATATATTGTTTCGTTTTATATTGTAAAAGTAAGAATTATGTCTGCAGCTGAAAAAGAAATTGATTATATACATAACTGTTTTAATCGACGTTATGTTTTTTTTATTTTTTTTGAAAATTTACCTTTCAGCAGACTGTAACTGAAAAGGTTCCTGTATAAAGAATATTGTGCAGTTGAATTTGTTTTCTCAAACGATATCCGCTATGATAACTGAATCTGAAATTAATATATAATATAATATAATTTAATATAATATAATATGTGAAATGATATGATATGATATGGTATCATATGATATATAATATGGTATGGTATCATATAAATAAATAAATTTGTGAAATAAAATATATAAGAAATATTAATAATTATATTTGCAAAGAAATATGCAAACATACATATAGAGGAAAACATTTTATGAAAATATATTATTCACTAGAAAAAAATGAAATGTAGCTCTGAACTTAATTTTTTTGCTATTTTTCTTTCCAATATCACTACTAATACTACTACGTATGTATTATTATTATTATTATTATTATTATTACTAGTAGTAGTAGTAATAGTAGTAGTAATAGCAGTAGTAGTAGTAGTAGTAGTAGTACTAATAATAATAATAATAGAAACAATAATTCGTTCTGATTACAGACAGAATATCCCATTGGGTACAGTGATTAATATACATCTCATTTCAAAACAATCCTGCAAATTTGTTTTAGAAATAAAATCAATCCTTCTGCCTGCGTGATTGTTCACTGCTTACATCGCAGCACTGCTCGGAAATTCACGTTCTATACTACTACTACTACTACTACTACAACTACTACTACTAATATTACAACAACTACTACTACTACTACTACCATTACTACTACTACCATTACTACTACTACTGTTACTACTACTACTACTGCTACTATACTTTTGTTACTATACTGTTACTACTATTACTAACACTTCTGCTACTACTGTTTCGAATACTACTACTACTACAACTACTAATGCTGCTGCTACTACTACTACAACTACTAATGCTGCTGCTACTACTACTACAACTACTAATGCTGCTGCTACTACTACTATTTACTAATGCTGTGACTGCTGTGTGTGTGTGTGTGTGTGTGTGTGTGTGTGTGTGTGTGTGTGTGTGTGTGTGTGTGTGTGTGTGTGTGCCTTATTTGGGAAATTTCGAGTTGTGATTTCTGTTCTTCTCTTGTGAGATTCTAGCCAGAGTTATCGACTAATTTATCATGTGCTTCCGTGTCTTCGTGAAATTTATTATAAAATGTAACTTGCAGCTAACATTACAGTATATTTATTTATTTATTTATTTATTTACTACTGTTATATGTATTTCACATACACTACTATTGGTTACTTGTTACAATGGTAACAAAAAACCCAGTATCAACAATAACAACAACGACTAAAAAAATTAAAATAAAACCTGAAGCATAACGCCTGAAATTAAAATAAAAATTAAAATGCATTTACCTTTTTCGCCAACGATTACCTGAAGCGAAATTCTAATGTAACTTTCATTATTTGAATCCTTTTTATAGAATATTTTTCGTCGATTTTTGATTGGTTGTTTTACGTAAAGGGGAGTTAATTATAACGCACTAATGGAATATATATGTATTACAATGAAATGCAATGAAAACAGTGTAATTTCTGAGTAGGTGTAGTAAATCCTGACAAAATTAATAGGACAGTTATTTTAACGAAACTCTTTAACAACGTGGTTAAGTAAATTAATAATCAAATAAATGGACAGATGTATACACGGATGAAATGTCGTAAAGTAGTCTTTAATAAGTTTTTAAAATTTAGTATAATATATGTATGTAATTATTATATTTAAACTCTCTCTCTCTCTCTCTCTCTCTCTCTCTCTCTCTCTCTCTCTCTCTCTCTCTCTTTTTGTCTGACTCAGATACAGACACATTAGAAAACATATAATAATAATTAAACTAAAAAACCTATATGAGATACATTTTATATATTTTTTTATTTTCTTTTAATGTTTAATTTGAAATAGGTGTCACAGTGTGTGCAAACTATTTTAAGTCAACCACACCAAAAGAATAAATAAATAAATAAATAAAAATATCGCTCAAAAGCAGAATTTTCAGATGACTGAAGTATTTCAGCGAAATCAGCAATTTGGAAACCATCACAAATCTATTCATCCTTCAGCCATGAAAAATTACTACGTCAGTATAATAATGACATATTTTCAGCACTTCTAAATTACTTTTCTTTTCATTACCCACCAAAAATGGCCATCTCCCAAGGTCGCTTAGAGTTAGAATATTTGTTTCACAAAGCCAGACAGAAATTTGTATTAATTTTACGTGTTTGCCCCGAACCACATGTGATACAAGGTCAGTATTCAAACGAATGTAAACTGTTTCTTTTGTTTACACTACAAAGCCTGCCTTCGTCATTATTTATTGCTGCTCAGTTTAACTGTATGCATTATATTTATGGTTTCAAGGATTCGTAGACATCCGGCAGTTATCGGCAATTATCGGTAGTTATCGGTAGTGTAGCGTTTTCATGTAATCGAACGCGTAGTTCGATATGTATCAGGTAAATAGACCACTGCCACTAGTACAACTACAACTACAACTACATTTACTATTACTACTACTACTACTACTGCTACTGCTTTTGCTGCTGCTAATATTACTACTACTACAACTACTACTAGACCTACTAATCTATTTTATTACTACTACCATCACCGCCGTAATACTACTACTGTTAATACTACTCCTACTTCGACAATTATACTGCTCTTACTATAACTACTAGTAATATCTTCGCCGCTACCACTGCTACTATCAATAGTACTACTACTACTAGTGCTGCTGCTGCTGTTTCTTCTACTGCTACTAATATTATCACTAATAGTGCTGCTACTACAACTACGACTGTTACTACCACAGCTTCTGTTTTCAGCTTGTGTTGCAACAACTGCAGCAGTACTATTGCTAGTTCTTTGGTTGCTAATGAAAGTTACTATGATACCACTAATACATGTACTGTCATTATTATTAAATTTTATTCAGGGAATCATAGTATGCTGTCTACTGATAGAAAGAGAGAAAAATATACAGAAGTAAAGAAGAAAAGATATGAAAGGAACGTCGCAGAAATTTCTATATATATATATATATATATATATATATATATATTATGTATTTGTTGTAGAATGTTTAAAATTCAAAATAAATAGGACTTAACAAACGAAATATTTTATTTTTGGTAACAGGGTTTATTTTTTTTATTTGTATTTCTTTTATTCTATTAAAGTTATTAATTTTATTTTATTTTATTTTTAGAATAAAGTTTTAAAATAAAGTTTGAAATATCGAAACATGCTGGGAAAAAAAAAATAATAATAATAAGAAGAAGATGGTAATGGATAGGTTAATGAAAAAGAACAACAATAGTCAATTTTATTATTTTCGAATACGAAAAATTTATTTATAAATATTTATTTACAGAATCGCCATTAATCGTCATGTTATGACGTCATACTAACCTTCGAGACGTTTCGCATAGAAACGAAACAGTTCACGGACAGAAATCAGTGCTAATTATTTCCAGGCAGAAAATAGAGAAAATGTATCAAAGGTGAGTCTTTATTTACAACTTTTTCGGTTTTTTAACCTTTTATTATTGTTGCTATTGCTTTTATTAAAAAGTATTATAACTGATCTGTAATTAAGCTTTGTTTACAGTTAACATTTTCTGATATTTTTGTTAAATAATATCCAAACCTAATTTACGGGAACGGTATTACCCGTTTATAAGTCGTTTTGTGGTAACGATCTCAAACATTGTCTGAATAACAAATGCTGTGTACATTTTGAAAACAAACAGCTGGACAGACAGAAAAAAACAGACAAATTATATCTGTGAAGTTGAATTTATTTATTTCTGATAGTTATTATACAAAGAAGACGTGTTTGATGCAAATAAATTTTTGAAGTAGTATAAATAAATAAATAAATAAATAAATACAAATCAACCAGGTAATGGTTTAAGAATATTAAGGCCTCAAAGTCTCCTTTCTGATGATGATGATGATGATGATGATGATGATGATGATGATGATGATGATGATAAGACACAGATAAAAACCCAAACGTGTCCCTCTTCTCTCCTGTAACACGTTGAATTTTTTTAATTATTAATTATAATTAAAAATAAGTAAATATACATCCACAAAAATTACATGGTGATGATGATGAAACTAATAATAATAATAATAATAATAATAATAATAAATATATTACATCTGTTCACAAAGGTAATCTAAAAATTCGTATTTCAGTATGGAAGGAGTCAAATAACAATAACAACACAAAACAGCAGAGACATATATATAGTGTTATTTCTGTAAAACGTTACAATAAACCATCAATCGTTGTATACATTACGTTTGTTACTAAAGTCAGATGAAGATGTACTAAGGCGAAACAAAACAATAACACAAGAATCAAGATTATGGTGCAAATGATAAAATCGTAAGATTTGTCTCTAACAGAGGTGAAAAAAAGAGAGGTAATTCAGTTCAGAGATAAATTGTGTGTGTGTGTGTGTGTCTGTGTGTCTTATTTTTGCAAATCTCACATAAATTCATATGTGCCATGATACCTAGGCACAACCATACATCTCAAAACGCAGTACCTGGAACATAATGTTAATTGTGATTCTCCCTTTATTAAATTAATTCAGTTATTTTGATCAAACACATATGAGACTTTGTTAACCATATTTAGTTGAAATTTATTGTCATTATTGTTCTTATTTCTTATTTTATTTATTTATTTATTTATTTATAAGAATAACAAGTTATTTTACTAAACATACTATTTCACTGATCTCTTCAGTTAATTTTTAAAAAAACGTATTCAGTTACTGTTTGTCGACATCACTGAGTTAGGTTATAACACAAACTCGTGTGTTTTTCTCATTTTTAAAAACACACAGATTGTCGTAGCACTAGCGAGGTGAGGAAGTCTCTGCGACGTTCACTTCTGTGGCGCGCGAGGTTTGTTGGCGCGAGTGATGCTGCTCTGACTGCCATTAGACGCCTTCCTTGGACTAGGAGACGAGCCTGGAACAGGAAAAGTTTAAACAACTGAAAGTTGATAAAGCTAATAGAAGGAAAAAAAGAAAGAAAGAGAAGATTGTTAAATGCAACATGTATATTTTAGATGTAGATTTAGATAGATAGATGTAAAATTTTAGACAGTTGAAAATTGATAACGTTAATAGAAGAAAGAAAAAAGAAGATTGTTAAATATAAGATATATATTATAAATATATTTATGAGGCAGCTTCATGATTTCATCCTTTCATCTTTCTTGTTTAATCGCTACAAAACGTTGGCTCCACAATTGGATTTCAGATTATAAAAATAAAATAAATAAATAAAGAAAGAAAGAATAAAAAATAAAGAATAAAAAAATACAATAAAAAAAAAAATAATAATAATATAAAATAAGATAAAAAAAAAACCAAAATAAATAATAAAAAAAAAAATAAATTCAATTATAAAAAAATTAAATAAATAAGATTAAAATAATATAAAAAAAAATAAATAAATAAATAATAAAAAAATTAAAAATACAATTAAAAAAAATTTAAATAAATAAGATTAAAATAAGATAAAAAACAAAAACAACAAATAAAAAAGTAAATAAAATAAAAATAGCAATAATAATAATAACAACAACAACAACAACAACAACAACAACAACAACAACAACAACAACAACAACAACAACAATAATAATAATAAATTAGAGTTTTAATGGTAGTTACTAGTTTTCCCGGCTGAGCTGGGTCGCGGGCCTGACTCTGAAAACTGAGGTTGGGGCGGCTCCTTTGAGATGGACCCTCGACTTGTAGGACGCTTCAGACTGGCCACATCAGGAGTGCGTAGGAGCCGCGGCCGAGACCCAAAGGCTGCCTTGTACTCCTTGATGCTGGAAACAGATACGTTAATTCATCAGTAGTGCCTTTCAGAGATACTCTTGTATGTATGTCTATATATATGTGATAGATAGACAGATATATATAATAGGCAGATAAACACACACATTTGTTAATCTATGCTACATGCACAGAAGACAACACAAATATTAGCTGTGACCAGGTTTTTGAACATTTTGTCCATGTTTAAATATTTCTCCGATACTGTCACAAATGATGTACACAAGTAATCAGTCCACAAGAAAACTGTGTTACAAATAAAATTGTAAACAAAGACGAAATGAACACATTCAGAATATTTTTTAAAAATATAATTTTAATGTGACTCCTGTTTTAATTACAGAAAAAGAAAAAAAAAAAAGATGTGTGTGTGTGTGTGTGTGTGTGTGTGTGTGTGTGTGTGTGTGTGTGTGTGTGTGTGTTTATGTGTCTGTGTGTATATATATATATATATTACTCTGCTGCAGGGCCAAGTTTTTCCATTGCTTTAGTTGATGGTCGCACTGTTTTGTCACCAGTTTGACTGCTGGGCCTTGACAAAGATGGAACTAAAAAATAAAAAAAAATAATAATAAAAAATAAATAATTAAATAAATATTGTGAGAATGTTTCAATTCAAAGATGTTACAAAAAAAACAAAAAAATAAATAAACAAGTTTGTAGAAATAAAAAAATTTGTAAATAAATAAATAAATAAATAAATAAAAAAATATAAAAAACCAGTGACCAAATTTAACACTGAGAATGAACTGACACATTTTAATATTTCAACACGAAAACAAATAGAAAAAAATGTGTTTACATCCATACCACACAAATATCGACAATTTATTTTTAATATGCTGGCAAAGAAAATAACTGTAACTGATATAGCAATCTATCATCTGTACTTGAAAACAATCTGAAATGCTTGTTACAATGAAAACAGTTTGAAGTCTTCGCGACACAGCTCTGCCTACTAACAACAAGAAACACATACCACCATCGTGAGGTACTTGTTGCTGTGAACTTGGCCGACTCCCACTTCGTGTGGGGGGACGGGCGGTCAGGTCTTTGTTCCCTGTGGTGGGTCTGCTGACAGGGGCTAAAGGTGGAGGCATAGAGCTTTGAAAATATTTCAAATAAAGAAACGTTAGAAGTAAATTTAAAAAATATATATATATATATAAAATAATAATAAGAAAAAGAAAAGAAAGTAAAATATGTTATTTATTTTATAAATATATTAAAGAGTAAAATCAGCTTTAATATTGTTAAAATTTAAAATATATGAACTAAATTTATTTAAAAAGTAAAAATGTGTATATTTCTTTTAAAGATCTATTGACAGCAAAATCAGCAATAAAACTGTTGAAATGTCACCCATTAGACGGTGAATCTATTCAGAAACTAAAATGTACCATTTATTATTTTATTTTTGGAATCTACTGATAGTAAAATCAGCATTAATGTTGTTGAAATGTCATAAATCTGATCTATTTAAAAATATATTATTTTAGAATCTGTTCAACAACCCAAAACAGTCAGTTTCAAAACAGTTTTCTTCTACATTTCATATAAAAACCAGTCATATTTAGCCAAGTTACTTCCATACTTGATTACTGTTCAATTCATATACCAGTCTGATGTGTAATATCCAGTGTATTTTGTCTGAAGAACAACTGTGCAGAATAATTTTAAATCTGTGTTGAACAATTTATAAACAGTGCTGGACAATTTATAAACAGAGCAAGATAATTTAGAAACAGTGCAGGACAATTTATAAACAGTGCAGGACAATTTATAAATGGAGCAGGATAATTTAGAAACAGAGCAGGATAATTTAGAAACAGTGCAGGACAATTTATAAACAGTATGGGACAATTTATAGACAGTGCAGGACAATTTATAGACAGAGCAGGACAATTTATAGATTGTGCAACACAAACATGTTTTAACATTTACCCTGGACCAGAATAAACAGAAAACTCAGCAGCCCTTCTCTGACCAGGTGTCACAGGTCGTTGTAGTGGTTGGTGCTGTCCTAGCTTGTTGTCTGAATGCTGTGAAAAAATTAAAAATAACACTCATTTAGTTATTTAAGTATTTCAGAGAATGGATAATAATCGGTAAGTTGATACAAGTTATTTAATATACCAAATATTACTTTTACTTGTCTGTGAAAAATGTATTATTATTATTGTTGTTGTTGTTGTTGCTACTCTACATCTGCAAATACTATCATGATCATCATCATTGTCTCCATCATTAATTATTATTATTACTACTAATACTATTACTGCTGCTGCTGCTGCTGCTTCTATTACTATTATTATCATTATCATCATCATTATGATTATTATTATGATTATTATTATTATTATTTACACACCTTTTAACACTAGTTTTTAAATTTAACTTTTGAATTTTTATAATATTAATTTATTTATATATTTTACCTGTGTCTGACATTTAATAAGTACAAACATTTTGGGGCTGTGGTATTTTTTAATATTCTTTAATTCATACTTTACATGTATTAAATTTTAAAACTAAAAATTAAATAATCTAAATATTATTATTTTAAAACTGTGCTGAACAATTTATAAATGAGGAAAATAATTTACAAACAGTGCAGGACAATTTATAAATGGTGCTGAACAAACCTTAATTTGTGTTTTAACAAAATAAACAGAAATATCTGATCTGCAGTTAATTACACACACACACAAACACACACACACAATGACACTTGTACCTTTCTCTTGGACCTTGCTGTGCTGGGCACTCCAAGATAGTCTCTGGTCAGTAGACCTTCTCCAGCCAGTTCACCGGGCTGCGGTCTCACTACCTCGTTTTTGTCAATGTCTTCTTCTAAAGCATCCTGGTCCTCCTGTGTCCACAGAAATTAAAAATGTCAACAACAAAAATGTGAGTACAGACGTTGGGGTACATTTCAAAGTGTCGGATTTTATATATTTAATAAATAAAAACAGAAACAAACATAACAAAGAAACAAAGACATTAACAAAAAAAATAATAATAATATTAATAAAATGAAACAGTATAAAAAAATAAATAAAATAAAATGAAATAAATAAAACATAAAATTTTAAAAAATAAGTAAATGAAATAAAATAAAACAAATAAAAAAAACAAATTAAAAAAATAAACAAATAAAAAATAAATAAATAAATAAATAAATAAATGAAATGAAATGAAATGAAACAAACAGATCAGCTATTTCTGTGTGTATGTCAATGAAAAACAAACCTCTTCATCATCTTCCTCTTCCTCGTCATCAGATTCTACATCATCAACAGTTTCAGCTGCAAAACATCAAATGAAGATAATAATATGTCAATAATACCCAACTGTAGTTTCTACCAAGTAATATACTTGAGAGAGAGAGAGAGAGAGAGAGAGAGAGAGAGAGAGAGAGAGAGAGAGAGAGAGAGAGAGAGAGAGAGAGAGAGAGAGAGAGAGAGAAAAACAAACTATTAAATATATTTATTATCAAAAAAAATTACCATTATTTTCAACAAGGAGAAAATTTTGTTTAATTTTTAAATTTAAGATTCAGTTGTTTTCAATTGTTTGGACATACTGTACATTTCTTTGTCTGTTCATGTGTCTGTGTGTATGTATATGTACATAGTTATTTATTGTAATAGTATCTAAAGCAATAACTGATTTAATGAACAGAAATGAGAAATGAAAACAATAAGAAGGGAGATAACTCACAAGAGTTGAGTTGTTTAATAATAAACTCAATCTGTCTGTTTGTGTCGTGTTGATCTTCTTTTATAAAACATCTTAGTATCTCTTCCATACCCTGAAAACAACAATAATAATAGTAATAATAATAATAATAATAATAATAATAATAATAATAATAATAATAATAATAATAATAATAATAATGATAATGATAATGATAATTTACATTAATAATAATAACAATAATAGCAACAATAATAGTAGTAGTAGTAGTAGTAGTAGTAGTAGTTGTTGTTGTTGTTGTTGTAGTAATAATAATAATAATGATGATGATGATGATATTAATACTATGATTACTGCTACTACTAATGATGATGACAATGATGATAACAATAACAAAACATGTGATAATATCTGGGTAGGACTGACTATAAAATACAGAATATTTAAGCCTGCTTACCATAGCTTTTGCTTCATCTCTGATTGATGGGATGGCAAAGATACTGTACAAGGCACCATTCACATATGGACGAATCTAAAATGTTTATTTTAAAAATATACATTACACACGTAATGTTGAGTTCTAGTTAACAATATATGAGCAACATTGTAACATGGACACCAACGAAATCACTGTCAAGGGAAATAATTATTATTAACTATGATTGTAGTCTCACTTAGACAAGAATAGTAATAACAGACAGAGACACAGACAGACTGATAGAAAGATAGACAGGTGAACAGAAAAGAAGATAAATCAATAGGTAAGTAGGTAGGTAGACAGACATTCAGAGAGAGAGAGAAAGAAAGAGAGCAAAAAAAGTTATAGATAGAAAAAAGTAAAAATCTATCTGTCTATCTATCATATGAAATACTTACATCAGTGTTTTCGTGACCTAGTAAATCACTGAGAACCTTGAGCACTTGTCTAGCAATACCAGCACACCTTTTCTTACCTGTTGAAAATATGTTAATTGAGATTATTAGACAAAATATGATCATCATTTACGATAAAAAAAAATCTAAAATCAAATATATCAATAATACAGCAATAATAATAACATTATAAATACTGGTGAAAATTTGATAAAATTCTAAATATTACGTTAGAATCTCAAACTAACGTTTATAGTAATGATAAAATAATATTCAAAGAAGTATATATAATAATGATTGTTGTCTTCTAAAAAAAATACGCCAAATTCTAATAAATTCTAAATAAAGAAAATTTTTCGTGCAGAAGTGCAAACTATTGCTTTTCGTCTTCAAACAAATGCATTAAATATTACTGTTTTGTAAGAGAAGAATGAAACACTTGTCTTCTGTGAAAAGTGCAAAATATTGCCCATTGTCTTAGAAGAAAAGTGCAGAACATCTCTTTCTTAGAAAAAAATGGCAAAACATCAGCAGAAGGGGACAAGATGTTGAAAACACCAACCTGAAGTTCTCAAGCACAGATTCATGAGCAGTGCGACTGAGTACTCAAGTGTGTAGTCAGAGAGAGAGTCATTGTCTTCTAGAACAGAAACCAGCCACTCAATGACTCCTTTGTCTATCATAGCCGACTGCAGAGCTCGCCTTAAACAAACAAAATAAAATAAAAATAAAATAAAATAATAATAAAAATATGAAAAACAACAAAATAAAGGTAAAATAAATACAAATAAAACCATGACAAATAAACCAATTAATAAAATAAAATAAAATAAAGGTGTGGAAATACCTAAGACTAAGTTTCTGAAGAGCACCGAGAACCATCTCTCTTGTCATCGACTCTTTTTCTTCTCCTTGTAAAATACGCATCAGAGCAGGCATCAAGTCCTGATTCTGTGCCAAGTATGTTCGACCTGCCAAGAGAAATGTTTTATTTCTTATTTTTGTTGGGTTTTTTTTTTTTTGGATAAAAGACAAATGCTCAGTTATATTCTAAAGATGTTTCTGCAATACATTTTTTTCACAATTTATTTTTTTTTTAATTAATATTCTTTTAATTTCATTTTTCTTTTTTTTTTATTGTTATTAATATTATTTATTATTACTATTGTTATTATTGTATTTATTATGATTATTATTTTTATTATACATTTTTTTTTATTATTATATTATTATTATCATTAATAGTATTGTTATTATTACTATTATTATTGTTTTGGCATTATTATTATTATTATTATCATTATTATTATTATTTACCTTCCTTTTGTATTCTTCTTACTACAGATTACAACTAAATAATACAATGCTTTGTCATAACTTTATTTTTTCTTCCTTCTCTATCATAAAAATATATGTGCATAATAAAAGAAACAAACAAACTTTTTAATACGTTTAACCCTGGACGTTACAGAATTGGTTATCACCTATTACAAAACAAAATAAGAAGAAAATATTTGAAAATATTAATGTCTAAACTGTGATAGATGGTAAATAAATGAATAAGTGAGAATACACACCAACAGAGAGAGAGGCGAATGCGTTAAACAGTCGGGCTGTGTATTCTCTGACTGTGTCTGACTCTGATGTGACCAGCTTCTGTATAGTTTCCTGAATAAATATCAATAAATGAATGTCAGATAATAATAATAGATAGAGAGAGAGAGAGAGAGAGAGAGAGAGAGAGAGAGAGAGAGAGAGAGAGAGAGAGAGAGAGAGAGAGAGAGAGAGAGAGAGAGAGAGAGAGAGAGAGAGAGAGAGAGAGAGAGAGAGAGAGAGAGAGAGAGAGAGAGAGGTAGGCAGTTAGACAGACAGGTAGGTAGGCAGGTATGTAAATAGACTGACAGACAGACAGATAATAGATATACAGACAGAGAGACAGACAGGTAGATTATATAGGCAGACATTTAGGTAGGTAGGTTCAAAAACAGACAGATACTAAGATAGGTATATATACAGGCAAAAAGACAGATAGATATTAAATAAATAAATAAATTGCAAAACAAACCAGTTAAAATTTTACTACAGAATGTTCAATATTTTACTTTTGTAAACTGGGTAGCTAAATAAGCAAGCTGTGTTCACTATGTTTCGACTGAAACGTAACAACGTGACACGATACTAAACAACTCTGTGACATTCTCGCTAGGCTGTTTCTGTACATATTTTAGTTTCTCTCACCCTCTGACTCCCAGACTTCGTACAGCCCAGCAGGTCATTGTTAATGTAAGCTGTTATTATAGTGTCCCTCTGGTCAACCCTTGACCTGGTCAGTCTCTGAAAATACACCAATAACTGTATTATAAGCAGACACACACACAGACACACACACACACACACACACACAGACACACACACACACACACACACACACACACACACACACACACACACACACACAGACACACACACACACACACACACACACACACACACACACACACACACACACACACACACACACACACACACACACACACACAGACACACACACAGACACACACACACACAGAGACACACACACACAGACACACACACACACACACACAGACACACACACACACACACACACACACACACACACACACACACACAGACAGACACACACACACACTACATTAACTTTAGTAACAAATAAATAACTCTTGTACCCATCTCAAGGCCTGCAGCAACAAAGCGACTCTGTTTTCCACTCCAGACGTCAGGTCCTTCTTTATCTTCACATAATCCAGAGGGGGGTACACGGCAGCTGTCACTGGTTGCCTGGTAACACACAAACACATCACAGATAAATACACATACATTTAATTAATACCTACAGACTGAATATAAGTAAGTAAGAAAGGAACAACAGCAGCAACAACAACAACAATAATATAACAATGATGATGGTAATAATAATAATAATAATAGTAGTAGTAATAGTATAATAATAATAATAATAATAATAATAATAATGATAATGATAATGATGATGATGATAATAATAATAATGAAAATAATCTAAAAATAATAATACTAAACTAATAATAAAAAAATAATAACAGTAATAACAAATAATAATAACAACAGTACTAATTGATGATAATAGTAACAATTAATAATCACAATAACAATAGCAATAACAACAACTAATAGTAATAAAAAAAAAATTTAAAAAAATAAATACTAAAGCAGTTTACAGTAATTACGTTACAACTTACATCTGGGGGCCACGGAGGCTCTAAGGGCGTCGCCAGCCGTCCCTGGGCGGAGTTCTACAGAGGTTCTCATGTGTGCGCTGAACAGCCTGGTACAGAGCTCCTGCAAGTACTCGGGGCTGATCTGTAAACACAATTCACAAACACTGTAACGAGATTAATTACCTCAGCAGTGTCTGAATATACCAGAGAAAGCACTGTTGTAATAAATATGTCTTTCATACATACACAAACACCAAAAAATTTTCATTTTAAAAATGGAAAAGAAAATGAAGAGAAGAATAATTGGAAGAACAAGTTGTATGGTGTAAAGATGGTTTTCTTTAGGTTACTGTACTGAAAATTTAGTCTTTAATATTTGTAGGTAAAAGTTGATGGTTGTTGTCATTGTAACTGAATGGAAAATGTTGTGTGTCTATGTTGTCTGAAAAGTATTCAATATTTAAAATATGTAAAAGAATGCTATTTAATAATAATAATAATAATAATAATAATAATAATAATAATAATAATAATAATAATAATAAATATATTTAAAATTACAAGTAGACTTTTGTATTATAATTTGAATTGAACTGTGGACAATGACACACACACACACACACACACACACACACACACACACACACACACACACACACACACACACACACACACACACATGTATTTGATCAGCTTTATTCCTATAGCTAAAAACATTAAAATCTGTAAAAAAAAAAAAAAATAAAAAAAAATTATAAACAATTTAAAATTAAAAAGTCAGTTCAGACAAATACAAAACACATAAAAATAACTGCATGCACTTGTGGAATTTCTCGTGTTCGTGCTTATTTCTGCTGATAGTGATGTGCTGTGAAAATTAATATATATATATACACAGAATTTTTAAAACATATTAGCTGAAAACAAACAAAAATAAATTAATAAAAGTTACTAATAAAAAAAAATTCAAAAAGTGCTTTCAAGCTGGAGTAAAGATATATAAAAATATCAACTAATAGATTTTTTTTTTTCCAAACAACTTCATTAATGTAGTGAATGAATAAAAAGAAATCAATAAATAATGGAACTATAAATGAAAAAACTAAAACAAAAGTTACATATAAAAGATTTTAATTTTCGGAGTATTTGTACATATTTTTCACACAGTTCTTTATAGAATTTGAAAATGGCTGTCATTTTAATAACAATAACAACAACAACAATAACAACAACAATAACAACAATAATAACAATAATATTTCTGCCATGAAAAGATATAGAAATGAATTTGTTTCTTAAACATCAAAGCTTTGAACTGTTACTGGATAAGTCAATTTATATTTTAAAATTGTATAGTAATTTTTAATATATGTACAAATTTTTTTTTAAAATTATCATTATAAAATTCATTAATTAATAATTAAATGATTGTTTAACATTTAATAAAATGTTTAGTTTTTTTCTCATTACTTTTCAACTAGGCGCTGATACTAAAATTCTGCCTAGCTTCAAATAAACTATCTAACAAGCATTTCTAATCACACATGTTAATTCTATTCCCTTTTTAAAATCGTTGACCCAGAATCCCTTTTTCTTCTTTACTGATAAATACACTTTATAAATACATCTTAAATTTTAGTACTGTTTATTTACATTTTAGCACATCTTATTTACATTTTAGCACATCTTATTTACATTTAAGCACATTTTATTTACATTATTGCACATATTGTTACTTTACATTTAAAATATTGTCAGTTTAAATTTTAACACCCAGAAATTATTTTAATTTTTTTAACTGGTTCTCATTTACATTTTTTTCACATGCTTTACATACTTTCACATGTTTTTATTTATATTAAATCACACACAGCAAATTTAAATTTTGCAACTTTTTTCTGATTTAAGTTTTTCTGTTCACTTCAAGTCAATTATTTTTGTATTGCTGTTTTGTCATACTACTGATTTTTTGATTTTTTGATGTTAGTATGCTACTGCAGACACAAGTTAGTACAAAAATAAATAAATAAATAAATCTTTAAAAAGATATATAAATTTATATTTTAAATAATAAATATATGAATAATATCAAATAAATAAACAAAAATAAAACAAATTTGTAAACAAAACAGAATAAATAATAAATAAATTAATAAAAACTCAGTCAAAATGTGTTTATAAACAACAATAAAATTAAAAATTAAAATAAAAATGATAAATGAAATGAAATAAAATAAAATAAAATAAAATAAAATAAAATAAAATAAAATAAAATAAAATAAAATAAAATAAAAAAAAAATAAAACAAAAATAAAATAAAATAAAATAAAATAATTAAATTTCAAGATCAGTGTGTCTTAAGCAATATAAGCTGAGAACTTGTGTTCACAAATATTATCATATTAAATGCATAGATGTAGCAAGTAAAAATAATATATATATATCAAAATAAAAACAACCATATATTTAAATATGCCAAACAAAAATATATATATAAATAAAAATAAAAAGTGCACTATTATTATGTTCTATTCTTCATTGCTAATTTGAAGAAGCAACACAGTAAATGTTACAGAGACAATTATAAAAGATATGAACAATTTCATTTGATAATATCTTCCATTTAAATAACAGCAGAATATTTGTGGAATAAACACAGCAATGATTTTCCCAATTATTAAATTTATAAGAAAAGATTTTATCATACAGAAACATATTCAGTTGTTAGATGATTTATCTAGATGCACGAAAACCAGAGTTACTACAAAATCAGATTTAGAAGTATGTAACTTTGGATCTGTTATAATATAGTTTAATTCTTTATTTTCATTGTTTTGTATTTTAAAATGTTTATTAAGGCTTGATCCAGAAAAGTGTAACATTCAGAAATTTAAATCACCTCTGGTCCCAGGTTTATGACATAAATGGTTGCAACCTGTATTGAAAGTGTGTTTAAAAAGTTCTAATAAACTGGATCTATCAACAAAAAAAATATATATATAAAATAAATAAATAATAATAATAAGTGTGAGCCACTGCTTAAAAATCACTGCAATGTATTCATTAATATTCAGTGTTTTTTTAATTACTGTTGTATATATCTGATGGTTACTGACGATTCATAAACAAATAAAACACTGAAATCTTTAACATTTTGTATTAAAATACTTTTCTTTATTCATTAACGTAATCATAACTTAATCTCCTTCATACTATGGAAAATATTAAAGGGAACAGACACATACTTTTCAGAGAGTGCAAGTGTTTGTTTTAAATGTCAGAATATAAATACATGTTTGTTAATTATACTGGTTAATTTATTATCTATTTACCTGAAAATATCTGCGCTCAAACTGAAAAATGTGATAAAAAAAAAAAAAAAAAAAAAAACTTAAAAAACCCAATCTTGATGTTGTTTTAGAAAATGTTACTGTTGTGACAAATTATGAAAATGCTGTCATATTCATGTGATTTAATCCATCCAAATATTTTAAGTCAATCCACTGACAGAGCACAAATTATAACACATAATCCAACATCAGTAACAAAGTTACCTCATACCAGCAAACCTATTTGCTCAGAACTGGTATACGTAATACTTTAATTACTAACCTGGCAGACAATATTTTATTTTACAGAACTGGCTTATCAGATGCATGTCACAGTTTGAGCAGATTTCTTTCTGGATAGGACACAGTTCAACTAACAGTCATGTATTTTATGTGTCAAGTCATAAAAACAAGCACCATGAAAATTATGTTAATGTCCCTTTAAAAATGAAATTGTTCAAATTCTTTTTCTTTATTATGCAGATGTCATCACATATATATATAATCTGACTCTTCTAGAAGTAGAATTCCAGTTAAAAAAACATATCTGTAACCTTTGATTATCTTAGCTGCCACCAGGTTTATAACAGTTGGTTATCATATGTACTGACATATTATTAAGTACTGGTTACATTAAATGCTACTGGAGTTGTAACCACTGGTTACATTAGATGTTAAGATTTGTAATCTTTGGTTACCTTAGATGATACTGGTTGTGTAACCATTTGGTTACACTATATATTAATAGATTTGTAACCACTGGTTAAACTAGATGCGTTTCTAAGTTTTTATGTAAGGTACTTACTTTGGTAGGGTTTTCCTGAAGCAGAAATGTGTTTGAATATTACTCGATGCACATTTGCATGAGAAATAAAAAAAAGAAGGAAATGTGACAAATTAATGTGGTTGGTAATTTTAACTATTCATGCATAATGATGATGATGATGATGATGATGATGATGATGATGATGAAATTTAAGCAACAAATCTAAAGATCTGATGTTTAGTTTTTTTTTATTTATTTATTTATTTATTTATTTACTTACTAACTTACCCAGTTAACTGTTCAAAACTTTATTTTTTGTTTGTTTATTTATTTATAACTGCTTTGTAGCTTTGACAGGAATTTTCATCTTTTAAAGAATCATTATAAAACACAGAAACAGCTCTTTTTCCTTTCTCTATTTCACAAATGTTATATTTTTATCATACTGATCCATTAACCTTTTCAATGCACAATTAAAATCTTTTTTTTTTTCAAATCAACAAACTGTAAAGATGTAACATGTTAGTTTTCTGTTAGTGGGATATGAATTCTAATAAAAGAATGAGCATGCATAGAATTATAACTGTATTAATTTAGAAAAGTAATTAATATATTAATTATTAAACAAGTCATTATAAGCCACATGCAATATTATTATTGATGGTTTTAAATAATAATAATAATAATAATAATAATAATATAATAATAATAATAATAATAATAATAATAATAATAATAATAATAATAATAATAATAATAATAATAATAATAATAATAATAATAATAATAATGATAATAATAATAATAACAATAACAATAATAAACAAATAAATAAAAGTAAAAATATTGACAGTAATATCGTGTATATATACCTTTTAAAAATGTATTTGAAAACAGAATAAAGTATCTAAAAGAAAATATCACCTATTTAGATCATATTTACTTATGATGTTACTTCATTCTTTATTTAAATCTGTTGATACCCACTACCATAATGACACACACTACTACTACAACAATGAAGACAATAAACAAAGAGAAAATAATAATAATAATAATAATAATAATAATAATAATAATAAATTAATGAATAAAATGAAAAAAAAAAAAAATTTGAAAAATATAACAAATAAATAAAACAGGGGATTGATAAAAATGACTATCTTGATTCTGTTCATAATTTTGTAGGTGACTCAAAAAATTAAATAATTAAATAAATAAATAAATAAATAAATAAATAAATAAATAAATAAATAAATAAATAAATAAATAATAATAATAATAAAAATAATAATAAATTAATAAAAAATTTTTTCACAGAAACACCTTTTAGTGTAAATATTTCTTAAACAAAAAAAATCTGTCTTAATGCAGACATCTAACATTCAGTGGAGAAAAGAACAGTGAAAAAAAAAAAAAATCAGAAAAGAATGAGAAAATGAGAAAAAGAAGGAAAAAGAATAAAAGAAAAAGAAAATGAGAGGAAAAAGAAGGAAAAAGAATAAAAGAAGATGAAAATTGTTACACTTACTGTGTTTCCTTGTACAGTTGATTCTAGGGCGTCCACCAAATCAGCAGTAATTCCAATTAAATTATGATAATCTGCCTGGAATGAATGAATGAATGAGTAAGCGAATGAATGAATGAATGAATATAATATTTAACAAAATAAATAAATAACTAAACAGATAGATAGATAGTAAGATAGATTAAAAAACAACAACAAAAAAACATTTAACTAAAAAAAAAATATATGATTAAATGAAATCTTTAACTAATGTAACAATATATATATCAAAATAAATAAACAAACAAACAAACAAACAAGTAAATAAATAAAGATAAAAACATTTTTTTTTTTACATTTAAATATTTATCTCTAATTTATGTAAGTCATCATCTTTTTCTCTACACTCTCCAATTTACTTATTACATTCTTTGAACTTAAGAGTTAATTCGTTAAAGGTAACAAAACACCTGTGCCATTTACCTGTACTTTGTTATGTCGCCTGATGTAGGTCGTTGTCTTTTTTTCGGCGTCTGTCAACTGTTGCTGTAGGACAATGTTTGCCTGTCGCAGGTCTTTCTCGTCCCCTCCAGCACCTCTCTACGTTTAGTCAAGATTTGTAACTTTTCAAATGACTTAACAAATTAATTAGTTAATATTTTAGTGTTTGTGTGTCTACAACAGACAATCGTAAAGCTATATTGTATTTGTACAGTGTGTGTGTGTGTGTGTGTGTGTATGTGTGTGCAATGTATGTGTAGTTATGTGTAAAGAGTGTTTTTGATGCATTGAAGTATGTTTGTGATCAAGATGGCTGTGGTGTATGTGTGTTTGTGTGTGTGTGTGTGTGTGTGTGCGAGTGTGTCTGTGTTTTGTTTAGGTGTATGTGTGTAAGAATATATTTATTTGTGTTTGTGTGAGCTAGAAGATTTGTTTGTGTATATGAACAAGTTTTTCTTTTATAGGTGTGTGAGTATATGCAGAATGAGTGCAGATGTATGTATTTGTTTTTTCAACATTCTCTGAAATAATAATTTAGAAAACAAAAGCACGGTTCTGAAGCTTGCAGTGGCTGTACAAGACACTGTCACGAGAGATTGAAAGGAATTAAAATATGTCTGTTTTAATACAGAATGTTTCAGTGTCAGGAAATAAGGATACATAAAGATCAAACAGTCTGGGTTGAGGTGTGGATTTCAGAGCTAGAGAGAGAAACTTGTCGAGTCTGTTTTCCAAATCTTCAGACCAGTTGTTCTATAACCAAACAAACATTTAACCAAACAAACATTTAAACAGCAAACATTATTTATAGTAGTATAAATTTATATTGTGTTAATGGTCTAGAAGGTAAAATGCAGTTATTTTGCTTGATAAAAATGCTAGAATCTCTAATCTTAGTTAAAGTTAAAAATATAAATGCTGTTTTTTTTTTGTTTTTGTTTTTTCAGAAATCACACAGCTATTTCTATAGCTAATTATCTCTATAAAATTTTAGGAACCAAAAAATAAATAAACATAAACATAAAATTAAAATTAAAATTAAAATTAACATTTTATATAAATATTACTCACAGAAAACAGTTCTTTATACGAAGGATGGGCCTTCGGATTGGGAACAAACGGAAGAGCATAAAAGGGAAGGAACTCTGTTGTCTGGCTGAGGGTGGAGCCACGAGTCTCAATAAACTGTTTAAATTCTCCCATGTTGGCCTCACTCTCCTCCTGGAGAAAAAAAAATAAATAAATAAATTAAAATAATAATAAAGAAAGTAAATAATTAAAAAAATAAGAAGAAAGAATGAAAGAAAAATGAATAATAAACAAACAAACCACAAAAAATAAAATAAAATAAAATAAAATAAAATAAATGACACAAATAAATAAATAAATAAAGAAAAAAGAAAAACAACTGACAGATAAAAATCCAAATGGGACATTTATAATTAAACACACAAACATACATTTCAAATGTTCAGATAAACTATATGAAAATAAATATGTGGCACACACAAACACACACACTATTATAAATAGTTAAAAATTAATCACTTTATAAACAACAAACAACAACAATAACAATGATTATGATGATGAGCTGATGATAATAAAAAATAATTAAACAACTAAATAAATAAATAATTAATAACATCAACAATAATAATAATAATAATAATAATAATAATAATAATAATAATAAAAAAATCATAGAACAATAACAACAACAGAAACTACATATTAGATTAAAAACAATCAACTAATATTTAATAGTTGAAAATGACATTCTGAGATCAGGTATAATACATACACGAGGGTGTCCATGTTTGATGGGGTAGATTGCGAAGTAGATGTGAAGATAAAATTCCAGTTTTTGTGCTACAGAATCATCATTTCGAATAGACAAAGGCAAATGTTCATTCCACAGATTAAAAAAGGGTTGTCGACTTCCAGATCTGTAATTCTGTAGCATTTCATTCTGAAATAAAAAAATTAAATGAAATAAAATTAATAATAATGAAATATATAATAATAACAATAATAATAATAATGAAATATATAATAATAATAACAATAATAATAATAATAATAAAAAAAGAATGTTATTGAAAAATGAGAAATCAGTATGATAATATTTATTCTCTAACACAATCAAGTAACATAAATTTTGTTGAATATCCATAAATTTAATTATAAAGCAAATATACACAGAAACACAAATTACCACAGACACACACACATACAGATACATACATAATAAACAATATGACTGATATACTAAAGCCTTATATTAATTTAATTGTATTCAAAAAAAATTACAAGTTTTATTTTAAATTGTAGATAATACTTTATATATATAATTGTATATGTATGTATGTATGTATGTATGTATGTATGCATGTAGAGAAACATAGAGTATAATTTTTATACACACACACTAAGCAATATAGTGACATAACATACTAATCATATACACACATACAGAAGCACACATAATGCATACACATTCACACAAACACACGATGTCACAGATTATTCAACAAAATGAAAATTTATACAAACAGAAACACACATACACACATACACCCATATTTTGGAGAAGAAAGAAAAACAAATTGAATAATTACAATTCAACCTACAGTTCATAATTTCAAAAATACTTACTAAAAGACAAAAACACAAATCAAATAGCTGATCAAATAGTGAACAACATCACAGTTTAATTTCAATTCAGGATGGAAAGCAAACTGTTGTAGACATAGTTAGAAAGAATAGTGCTGTAGTCATGGTAACACAGAACTTACATTTAGGTCAAATAACTACAGGTAATTAGTCATACAGATAATAGCTAACTAATAATATATATATATGTGTGTGTGTGTATGTATATGTATGTATATACGTGTATGTAAGAATGTGTGTGTGTGCATGTACATACATATGTAATTATACATAAATACAAGCAAACATACATATATACATATGTATGTTTGCTTGTATTTATGTATAATTTCACCCCTTTACAATTGATAGTCATGACATCATGATACACTTAGTAAGCAGATCACTGTATTTTTCTGACAACAGAAGCAGTTTAGAGGAAACAGAGCCATCATGTACATGATGACATCACAGAATTGTGACATCACAAGTACATAATTGTGACATGACAACTACAGAATCATTACATCACAAATACAGAATTGTGACATCACAACTACTGATATTTTTAAAAAATTTACTCTGCTGCTGCTGCTAAACTTCATTATTAATTAAAAATATGACAGCAGAAAGAAAACAAAACAAACAAACAAAGAAACATAATTAGGAAGAATACAGAAAGGTTTACATCAGTTCCTCACATCTCGAGAAGTACACTGTGAAAAAGATAACATACCTGAACTGACAAAAGTTTTTGATTCGTTGGAGCTCTGTGGATTGTTGGAGAAATGGGTTTTCCTTTCTCGCTGCATTCTTTCTCAAACACTTCACACGTTCTGTTGAAAGTGCTGAAGCTCAAATACTGCAAATTAAAAAAAAAATTGCTGAGATCAAAAACTAAGCAAGCAGTATTTATACCAGCAGTATATTATGCAATGATCAGATTGAACTTTGGTGTCCATTTCAGAAGTGATGTCACCTTACTCAGTTGGTCATTTACTAAATATTTGCTGGAAAAGGATTTTTTTTTTTTAATAAACTTATTTATTTATATGATTTATTTATTTTTGATTGTTTGTTTGTTTGTTTGTTTATTAATTATTATTACTATTATTATTTTAAATAAACACAATAAACATTTGTTATTTGTCACTGGTGTTTGTAATACATTGTGTATTTAATTAATATAAACTGTAATTCTGATATACCATTTGTGTTATGTGTGTGTGTGTGTATGTGTGTGTATGTATATGTCTGTATATACACACACAAACAGCTTTCTGTCCATATAATTGTATTATATAATTATCAAAGTTGTTTTGCAATATCAACTGAAAGTGAGTTAGTAGAAAGCTTGAAGTGATGGAATGGTGACACTATCCTAATTTGTTAACTAGAAAACAATGTGTTATTGATTAAGCGGAACAAAACACAGCCTGTCTAAGTCATCTTGTCTCTCTGCATGATGCAGAACCTGCAGACAGTCCTGTCTTACTAACACAATAAACTGTTTTAGTTTACAAATGAATGCATCCTGTCACACTTGCTGTTTGCAACTTGAATGTCAGCTAAAGGAATTATACATATTTTACATAAATCTGGAGTTTATTTCTAGTTCTGTGTTTAAACTTATGTTTCCAGTAATGTATGTATATGTTCTTGCAAAATTATTAATATATAAATATATAAATACATTTGCATATATATATATATGTGCACACACACAATGCATATACTATATATATATTATGTCAAATTCATTTGATCTTACTCATTTTGTTATCTACATAGTTAACAAAATATGTGAAAGCATGTTTCTTTTAATGGGAATTGTGGTAAATATTTGAATTTCAAAACTGAACACCCTGATACTTGTATTGTTTTTCTGACCCATTCAAATTCAAACTATCACATTTTGACTGTGAATCATGAAATAAATTATCAGTTTTTGCTTATATATTTGTTAATATTATTATAAATAAAATAAAATATTATGAAAATAAATAAACATTTTTAATTACCTCTCTAACAATAGAATTAAGTTCGCCTTCAAAACCAACCACAGCAAGGTTTCCTGACATTGTTATTTCCAACTGTCATCTGAAAATACTTAATATTAAATATCAGTATATCACATCTGTTGTAATTATTATATTATATGACATGAATATAATCTATTTTGCTCTCTCTCTCTCTCTCTCTCTCTCTCTCTCTCTCTCTCTCTCTCTCTCTCACACACACACACACACACACACACTCTTTAATTTTCGTTTTTATATATATATATATATATATATATATATATTTTATTAATTAATTAATTACATATATTGTTATTTATTATTATTATTATTATTATTATTATTATTATTATTATTATTTGTGATTTTTGAGTTACAACATATTTGCTTTATAATTTTACTGAGTTAACTCAAACTCAAAAACGACAATTAATAAATAAATAAATAAAATGAAAAGGCCTGATCCATGATCGACTTCGTCCGACTAGGTCGGAAATAGGATATATGCTCATAAAAAGCGTTATGTGTTTAATAGAGTCCACGTAAAACATTAAAATATAAACACTCATATAAATAATACTTACATACACGATAAAAAGCATACTAAATTATTTCCGATACTACAATGAACCGATTTATTAATAATATAAACATGATCATATTATTTACATTTGTTTAGAAACAAGGTATGCTAAACTGCTCATTTTCTTCGATACGCTGTTTTTGAAGAGTACCAGTGCTTAAAAACCCAACTCTAGTATGTGTTCACTTAAATGCGGAACACATTATGAGCAGTTAATGCGTTACATATAAGATAGATATGATATCGTACAAGAATTAAATTATAAATCTTTACATTGAAAGAATGATGTATGATAAAAAAAAAAGAATGAAATAAAATAAATAAACTAAACTAAACTAAAATAATAAATTATATAAAATTATTGAATAAATGATTATATAGAAGGGTTTTGATTTGTGTGTGGATTATTATTATTTTTTTTTTATTATTATTATTATTTTTAATTTATTATTTTTAATTTATTATTTTTAATTAATTAATTTTATTTTATTTTATTTTTTTTTTCACAAGAGATCTTTTTATATGCAGAACGGCGTCAGTTTCCTAGTAAATTATATTTACCGATTAGTCACTTATGTGACACGATAAATATGCAGCATTGGTCGGAATGGGTAAAATGTTCTTAGATTCAAGCTCGGAGTGTTGATTCCAAAACACGTACATTCTGTTCGATACGAATGCGCTTTACCTTGAGCGACATGGAGTCTGTAGAAATATTGGCATGGATTTGGAAGAATTGTGTGTCTGTGGTGTGCAGAGGAGGGCCGAAGGGGGGAATCCAAACAAAGAAAATAACTTATTAAATTTGGTTTGAGTATAAACACATATAGATACATACATTCAAAAAATCATCTTAATAATTATATATAAAAGTCTAATAATAAATTTTCTAGTGGTCAGTCCAGGAAAACCGGAAATGCATCGTCTCCTCCGATCTAGAAATGTTACCGTGGCAACCTGCGCGAAGATATCACAGTCAGATGCGATTTTCGAGAACATTCAGTGTTCCAAACACCCAGGAAGCGTATCAAAAGTGCTTTCAAGATGTCCATTGATATTAAAGAGGAAACCGAGAAGGAACTATACCTGCAAAACGAAAGCCCAGATCCCGATACATCATCAACCAAAGACAACACGGATGTTCAACTCACAGTAGGGGAACTGAGGACTAACATTCGTGCTCCAGAGACACTGGAGGTTCAGATCAAACTAAACGAGGCAGAAAGTTCCGATATTGCATACGACACAGTTAAAACGCCTAAGATACGAACGGGTAATTATTACTATTACTACTACTATTACTACTACTGATGATGCTGCTGATTTTTCATAATAATGATAACAACAATAGCAAATAATAAAAATCAAAATAATTTTGTCATTTATTATTATTATTATTATTATTATTATTATTATTATTATTATTATTGAATAACAACAATGCCATTTTCTTTGCAGGTAAATTTTTTCGACGGAATTCTAAAATTCTGATTTTAAAGGGAAGTTACTCCTGCACACACATGCTAGACACAATAGGCTCTGGGGTGGAGAAAGCGAGTGTGGATTCAGACCTGACCGGGACAATTATACACCAAGACTTGTCCAGCGAAGAAACCGAAGTGGCTACGGTAAATTCCCAAGTAAGGGAGAGTACTCCGATCAGCTTGTCTATATTGAAATAGTTCCTACTGTTACAAAAATAATAAAATAACACACAAACACACACACATACACACACACATACACACAATAAAACTAAAAAACAATAAACAAAAAGAAACAAAAAATTAACCCCCCCAAAAAACCCTAATATCTTTAAACTAATTTAATATCTAGATTGCTTAGGTTCTCACTAATCTAAAGGTTTTTTTTTTTTTTTTTTTTTTTTTTTTTTTTCATTTCTTCTGCTAATGTCGGTTACGAATTCAGATTTTATATATTATTATTATTAAATTATCTCGCGCTGTTTTCATAAAAATCAGTCGGACTAGAATTATAACGATTATTCGCCACTAGGTTAACTTAAATATACAGATATAATCGTTTCACCTATATACGTGTACTTTCATATAGAGCAACAAAACTATTTGTTAAAAAAGTGTGTGTGTGTGTGTGAGAAAAGAGAGTGTGTGTGTGTGAGAGAGAGAGAGAGAGAGAGAGAGAGAGAGAGAGAGAGAGAGAGAGAGAGAGTGTATGTGTATTTGTAAATATATACATATATGTATTAAAGCATACATTCTATTAAAAAAATTTGAAACTGAAATAAACCATCTTCACTACCTCATCTTTTCATGCTCATGTCTTCTCCCCGGAATCGACTGCATGTTTAATTATTTCTCTAAATAGAAATATATCGAAGTATACCTTAAAATAAAATAAAAACATAAATAAGTGAAATACCCTGCCAAAGTCATATTTAAACCTTGTGCATACTGAACCAAGACAACCTATTATGACGTCACTATCAAAAATACAGTGTTTTCACCGTAATTGTGTTGACATAGACATATAATACTAATGCAAATTTGTCTTGTTTTATATATATATATATTTTTTTTTTTTTTTTGTTTCGTTTCGATTTATTTTTTGTGTGTATTGTGTGTTTTGTTGTTGTTGGTGTTTTTTTGTTTTGTTTTATAGTTTGTTCTTTTTAATTAAAACATTTATTCCACGTCAAACATGTCGCACGCTTAATTAGAAGCTTGTGAATACGGAGATGTTCTAATTATTTCGCTGTTTA